>BCLH01001024.1:17522-29427 GCA_001602315.1 Zoysia pacifica | reverse complement strand
CTGAGGTGAGAACCAAAATTGAAGGGCATGGATGAGAAGTGGTTGTTTGAGCAATCAAACAGTTCATTGTTCGGTCCTGGTATAGGTATAGGCCCTTCAAATAGGTTAAAACTGATATCAAGAAGATTTATATTAGCTGGATGGACAGTGTCATATCCTATCCTACTAAATTGGTTATGTGATAAATTCAACAGGATGAAAGAATTATCTGCCCAATTTTCCCATGCCCATTGAGGTACAACTCCGTGAAGGTGATTGTTTGAAAGGTCAAGAACAGCGACCGAATGCATGTGCCTCAAGGTATCAGGGAGCTTGGATATGTTGCAAGATGCTAGGCCTAGAGTGTCAAAATTTTCTGGGGATTCCCATGAAGAATTATATTCCCCCTCTATGACGGTAAGTTTGTTGTTTGAAAGGTTCAGCCTGTATAGGTTGGGTAGTTGGAAGAATGAGCTGAGTTCAATTGTTCCAGTGAAACTGTTGGAACGGAATTTTATAGCTTGCAATTGAGTAAGATTAAATATATGGTGAGGTATTTGACCAGAAAAATTGCATGCGTACAATTGTAAGCCAGTAAGGTTCTTGAGGTTACCAATAGAGGAAGGTAGTTGACCTGACAAGCCACAGTTTGAGAATTGCAGAAACACCAAAGAAGTTAAATTCGTGACCCAAGATGGAAATTTGCCTCCTATACCAGCCCCAGAAACCTCTAATGATCTCAAGGATTTGAGCTGACCAATTGAAGAGGGGAGCTCTTGGTGGAAGTCAGACGATGCAATACCTAAATACCTCAAGGCTGTGAGATTATTTATGGAACTCCGAATGGGACCTGAGAAGTTAGTGTTGCTGCAAAGCAATTTGGTGAGAGCACTGTCCGGTGAGAAATCGTGGGGCAATGTACCAGAGAGTTCAGAATTGTACGTAACATCAACAACTGTCAAGTTCTTGTTTTGGAATATCCTCGTCGGGAACCATCCTTCAAGGCGATTGTAAGAAAGTTTAAGAACTCTGAGGTCAGGCAGATCTGCGAAGGACTCCGGAACTTGGCCGTGCAGCCTGTTATATGGCAGGTTAATCTCAGCCAGCGAGCGAATCCTGGACAGGGATGCACAAATAGGCGCTTCGAGGCCGGTGTTTGGTAACCTGAGAACTTGCAGCTGAGGAGTGGACTTAGCGAAGCCATCGCACCACGCTGCCCCGTTGCCGGACAAGTCAACGCTGTCCAGACGAAGCTCTTTGAGGTTGCTAAGGTTGGCGACTAACGAGCCAAGGTCCGGCTCGACGAGAGGCCACCGCCCGTCGCCGAGCGGCACGAAATAGTCGTCCAGTTCGAGGAGGTAGATCCAGTCGGAGAGGTCCAGGGATACCAGTTTCCCGAGCCGCCGTATCCCGCGCGGTATCTCGCCCACGAAGCCCGTGGCGGAGAGGTTGAGGTAGACGAGGTCGGCGAGGCGCTCGAACCCGGCGGAGGGGAGGCGCGACTCGTTGAAGTCGTTGCCGGAGAGGTCCAGGCGGCGCAGGGACGTCAGGTCGAAGAGCGCCGGGTGGAGGCCGCCGCCGCTCATGAGGTCGCACTCGCCCAGGTCGAGGGCGGTCACGCGGCCGTCGGCGTCCCCGCAGCGGATGCCTTCCCAGCGGCAGCAGTCGGTGCCGGGTCGCCACGATGCGAGGGTGCATTGGGACCCGTTGGTGGAGAAGGAGCGTTTGAGCTGGAGCAGGGCCGAGGCATGGTCTGGCCGGCAGGAGGGTGGTTTGCTGTGGGCGGCGAGGGAGTAGGAGAGGTGCACTCCTAGGAGCAAAATCAAATGGAGCAGCAGGCAGAGTGGACTACTGCCGGAGGTCATGTTGGGTAGGAGTCCTACTGCACTGTGATCTGTGGCCTGGTATATGTATTATGTAGCGCACCGAGACGCACACGTCGTTGCCCCGTTCCGAAGCTAACTAGGAGTAGCTTAATTAATCTGTTCAACGACGTGCAGCTTGGGTAAACCGTGTCAATCGTGTTTGGTAGGGCGGCCTAAAAGTCTACCGGGACGTCGTTAGCATGGAGCCACACGGAGCGAGACAGCTTAATCAATTACTTTTATCTGTTGTTAAATTGATATCATCGTTGATTTTTAATACCAATTTTGATCATTTATTTTATTCGAAATTTTTTGATAAAAATATATATATTATTATAATTTGATTATTATTAGAGTTATTTGAATCGCAACTTAAAATTTTACACATTTGAACTAATTTTTTAAAAAGACAAAAAAATTAAAATTAAAAATTAACAGTGATATTAATTTAAAAACAGAGGGATAACAATCAGTAGAGTAGTTCATCTTTATCGGTACGTGCGTGGCTACGAATAAGTCAAGGCATCCACGTGACAGCAGTACGTATATGCTATACGTAGCCAGCGTAATATTCACTGTTTGAACTCGATTGATGGTCATTTATACATGATTGGTCTAAAACAAACAATGCATGCAGAAAGATCTTTAATGCCCTCAAGGACTATAGTGTCGGGATTGTGTGACCGATGTATTTGACGACACGTACTCGTATACGTGGGCTAAGACCTCGAGAGGTTTTGGAGTCGGACGACGACGCACGAACACGTGGTCCGACCTCCGAGGTGACGATCTATGAAAGCTAAGTCCTAGCCGCGTTAAGACGCATGGTGACGCCGACCTCCGAAGGCCGACTCCCGAGGTAGGTACGTCGTTATGTCGTATTTATTCTGGTGACCAACCGCCAACCGTGCTGACGGGATGGATTCACCACGACGACACTCCAGCTGAAGCTATAGTAATAGACGAGCCGCGGGAGTCAACGAACAGGACCCGGCGGCATTGTGGCTACCGAACTAACGTTACAGTACCGGGCTGGCGCTACAGTGCCCGCCGCGATGTGCAACGTGAAGGGCCACGCCCCCGCATAGGCATAACGAATGATGACGACGCCAATGGAGGACCCACATGTCAGCGAGACAGTAGAAACTAAAAATAACAGCGATATTAATTTAGAAACAGAGAGATAACAATCAATAGAGTAGTTCATCTTTATCGGTACGTGCGTGGCTACGAATAAGTCAAGGCATCCACGTGACAGCAGTACGTATATACTATACGTAGCCAGCGTAATATTCACACTGTTTGAACTCGATTGATGGTCACTTATACATGATTGGTCTAATACAAACAATGCATGCAGAAAGATCTTTAATGCCCTCAAGGACTATAGTGTCGGGATTATGTAACCGAGATGACACGTACTCGTACACGTGGCTCAAGACCTCGAGAGGTTTTGGGGTCGCATGACGACGCACGAACACGTGGTGCGACCTCCGAGGTGACAATCTATAAAAGCTAAGTCTTAGCCGCGTTAAGACGCACGGTGACACCGACCTCCGAAGGCCGACTCCTGGAGTAGGTACGTCGTTATGTCGTATTTATTCCCGTGGCCAACCGCCAACCGTCCTGACGGGACGGATTCACCACGACGACACTCTAGCTGAAGCTATAGTAACAGACGGGCCGCGAGAGTCAACGAACAAGACCCGGTGGCACTGTGGCTACCGAATTGACGCTACATTACTGGGTTGGCGCTACAGTGCCCGTCGCGATGTGCAACGCGAAGGGCCACGCCCCTGCACAGGCATAACGAATGATGACGACGCTAATGGAGGACCCACCTGTCAGCGAGACAGTAGAACCGCATATGGTCCATCATTTTGTAACCTCGAACCACCCTATATAAAAAGGGGCCCGAGGAGCGATAAAACAAGGGACAACAACGAACACAGAAAGATACAGACCGAAATCTAGAGATCTCGCGTGTAACCGATTACGCATGAGCAACCCCACGACCTAAGCACCGGATCCTCAACCGAAGAGAGAATCTGACCCTTTATACTCTTCTACCGAGATAAACCATCCCCTAGATGTAGGGTATTACACCGTTCGAGGTAGCTCGAACCAGGTAAAAAACTCCTTGAGTCTTCCGTAGACTAAGCCACATCGAATACGAAGGCACACCACCGCCTCGATAGTATTTCGTACTGTGCCGGTGGTTTCTACGTGACGCCGAAAGAGCCATGCCGTTCTGGGGCACGACACGTCGAGGGAGTGCTTCACTCTCCACGCCCCTAAGGGCGAGGAGCCGGTGACTCCCGGCAACACGTCAGGTGCCAACCCGTCCCCGCACCCCGCGGTGGACACCGTTGGTCAGGCCTGGCAGCACCCGGGACGAACCGACAGCCCCGAGCCTCGCAGCAAGGCAGTAGCCGAACCCAGCAACGTCGCTCGGGCTCGGGGGCGGTCCACTTACCAGCAGCTCGTAGCTGGAGGGCCGCCAACCTTCGACACTCTGCTTGAGAAACTCGCGGCAGCAGCGTGCGTCCTCGACGAGACCGCCGCTCCCGAGGATCCAGCGCTGAGGGAAGTGTACTACCGCGTGCGTTTTTACCTCGGCAGCGCGCTTCAGCAACCAGAAGCGTGTCTCCGGTCCCAGCAGTCGGAGACACGAAGCGACTGCCGATCTCAGGATCGGTGAAGCTCGGCGCGCGACAGCCGAGTCGAGGAACGAAACCCTCGACACCACGCGGGGTCGATCCACCTGCGGCTTGGCCCCGACCACGATGCTCGTGGCACCATCGACGCCTGGCGGCAGGCCAGGAGCGAGCTTCGCTCCGAGTCTCGGCGGAGGCGCTCCTTTGATCGCTACTAGCGATGCCGCTCCTTCGACTCCAAGAGCTCAAGCCCTGTTGGGGTCGGGCCCAGAACATTTAGATCGCTCATCCGGCGTGCAAAGTTTTCGCAAAGATTCCGCGCCCCGACCACCATCGGCCGATACAACGGGGAAACGAATCCCGTCCACTGGCTTAAAGACTACCGTCTCGCCTGTAGGGCCGAAGGAGCGGACGACCTGTTCTCCATCCAGTACCTGCCTCTTTACCTCACCGACTCGACCAAGGGATGGTTGGAGCACCTCCCCGAGGGCTGCATCCAGAACAGGAGCGACCTACGCCGCATCTTTGTCGGCAACTTACGGGGGACCTATACGCGCCCATGTAATTCCTGAGACCTTAAAAATTGCAAGCAGAGGCCTGGCGAGTCACTTCGGGACTATATCCAGCGCTTCTCGCGAAAGCGCAACGAGTTGCCGGATGTCAGCGACGTCGACGTCATCAACGCCTTCACCTGCGGGACGACGTCCAAGGCGTTCGTCCACAAGCTGCGCCGCAGGAACCCTCGGACGGCCCGGGACCTTCTCGACGTCGCCACGACCTTCGCCACCGGGGAGGAGGCCGTGCAGGCCAAGTTCGACCCCCCGATCGACATGCTGACCGCCGCAACGAGCGAGGCGGCGGCAGTTCAAGCCGCAAAAAGGGAAGGGGCCGACGCCACGACGACGACTTCGTGGCTGCCGCCGACCGGCCGACCCGACCCCCGACCAAGAAGCCAGCCAATCACGATGGCCAATTCGAGAAGATGCTTGACCGGCCCTGTCCCAACCACTTCGTGCCTGTCAAGCACACCCTCTGGAACTGCCACTTAGCAAGGAGGTTCTTCAAGGGCGGGTTCCAACCCGACTCATCGACTCCTAAGGCCGACCCTCGAGCCAAAGGGGCCGAGGACGATGCCGGTGCAGCCTTCCCCGAGCCGGAGGACTGCCTCATGATCTTTGGCGGCCCTGCAGCCTACAACGAGTCTCGTCGCCGGCAGAAGAGGACTTGGCGGGAGGTCAACGTGACCGACTCCGCGGTTTCCCGCTACCTCAAGTGGTCCGAGGCCCAGATCACCTTCGACTGGGCTGACCACCCCGACCATGTTCCGCAACCCGAGCGCCTTTCACTGGTGCTCGACCCCATCGTCGGCTCCGTACGCTTGATGAAGGTCTTCATGGATGGAGGGAGCGCCCTCAACATCCTCTATGCGGACGCCTTCACGGCGATGAAGCTGACGGAGGCCGACCTCCGCCCGAGCCATGCTTCGTTTCACGGTGCCGTCCCCTGGGGCTACACAACTCCCCTTGGACAGATTACGCTCCCAGTCACATTCGATGACCGGAGCAACTTTCGGACCGAGTCGCTCACCTTCGAGGTAGTCGACTTCACCGACGCCTACCACGCTATCCTGAGCCGGCCATGCTACACGAAGCTCGTGGCCATTCTCAACTACGTCTACCTCAAGTTGAAGATGCCCGGGCCGAAGGGCGTCATCACTGTCTCGTCGCGCTTCCAGCACGCCCTCGCGTGTGAGCAGGAGAGTTTCGAGCTGGCCGTCGCCCGCTCTGGCTCGACCCAGCTGGACGAGATCCGGAAGGCCAAAGGGTCGGCCCCGACACTCGACCCCAAGGCCTCATCTTCGACCTCCTTCCAGCCCATCGTCGACTCCAAGGAGGTGGCGCTTGACCCCGCCGACCCTTCCAAGAAGGCCAAGGTCAGAACAGCGCTCTACTGCGAATAGGAAAGCGCGCTCGTCGACTTCCGGATCCGAAATCAGGACGTTTTTGCCTGGGCACCCTCGGATATGCCCGGCATCCCGAAAGAAGTCGTCGAGCACTCGCTTGATATCATTCCGGGCTCTCGACCCGTCAAGCAACGACTCTAGCGTTTCGACGACGAGAAACACCGAGCCATCGGGGAAGAATTGACGAAGCTTCTGGATGCTAAGTATATTCAAGAGGTCTATCACTCCGAGTGGCTGGCTAACCCTGTAATGGTTAAAAAAAAGACCGGGCAATGGAAGATGTGCGTTCACTACACGAGTCTCAACAAGGCCTGCCCGAAGGACTCATTCCCTCTCCCGCGTATCGATCAAGTGGTGGACTCCACAGCCGGGTGCGAAACTCTCAGCTTCCTCGACGCGTACTCCGGATATCACCAGATCATCATGCGCGAGTCTGGCCGGTCGGCCACGTTCTTCACAACGCTCTTCGGATCCTTCTGCTACGTCACGATGTCGTTCGGGCTCAGGAATGCCGGCGCCACGTACCAGCGCTACATGCAGAAGTGTTTTTACGACCAGCTAGGTCGAAATCTGGAGATATACATCAACAACATCATCATCAAGACTCGGCGGGCCCCTGACCTCGTCTGAGATCTAGACGAGATGTTCGCGAGCCTCCGACGCTATCGAATCAAGCTGAACCCCGAAAAATATGTTTTTGGGGTACCCTCAGGCAAACTGCTTGGCTTCGTCATCTCCGAGCGGAGGATTGAAGCGAACCCCGAGAAAATCTCCGCCATCCTCAACCTCAGGCCCATCAGTAAATATCAAGGACGTCCAGAGGCTAACTGGGTGCTTGGCCGCCCTCAGTCGGCTTCATCTCGAGGCTCGAGAAGAAAGCGATGCCTTTCTACTGGCTGCTACGAAAAACAGAGCGGTTCACCTGGACCACCGAGGCCCAGGAAGCCTTCAAGCGGCTGAGGACCCTACTGACGTCACCACCGATCCTCACGTCCCCGACCTTGGGAGAGCCCCTCTTCCTCTTTATTGCGGCGACTTTCAAAGTCGTCAGCATCGTCCTCGTCGTCGAACAGAGCGAAGAGGATCGGGATCTACCTCTTCAACGGCCCGTATACTTCATCAGCGAGGTGCTGGCCGATGCCAAGACTCGGTACACCCAGGTGGAGAAGCTGATCTACGCCGTCCTCATCACGAGCCGCAAGCTACGGCACTATTTCACGAGCCATTCCGTCGAAGTGCTTATCGGCTTCCCACTCGAGGAGATCGTGAGCGGTAAAGACACGGTCGGACACATAGCCACGTGGGCCATGGAGCTCATGGGGCTCGACGTCGCCTTTGTCTCTCGGCAAGCCATTAAGTCTCAGACCCTGTCCGACTTCGTCGTTGAATGGACCGAGGCTCAGGAACCGTCAACCCCTAGCAGGATCGAGTACTGGACGATGTACTTCGACAGGGCCTACATGCTCAAGGGCACGGGGGCTAGAGTCGTTGTAATCTCCTCGAAGGGAGAGAAGTTTCGCTACGTATTGCAGCTGCAGGTTCGCGCCTCCAACAACGCGGCCAAGTACAAGGCCCTGCTCCACGGCCTACGAATGGCCGTCACCCTCGGCGTTCAGCGACTCTACGTCCAGGGCGATTCCAAGCTGGTCATCAATCAAGTCATGAAGGCCTCCAGCTGCCGAGACCGAAAGATGGAGGCCTACTGTCAAAAGGTTCGCAAACTCGAGGACAAGTTCGATGGGCTCGAAGTCCATCACATCCTACGTCGGGACAACGAGGCCGCTGACGCCCTCGCATGATGGGCTCGGAGCGAGAGCTGATCCCTGGCGACGTTTTCTTTGAAGTCCTCACCAAGCCTTCTATTGGGATCGAGGACCCACCCGTCGAGGGCGCGAGTAGTGAGCCGACCCCAGATCCGAGGGCGGAAGGAAGGGCCGTCGCCCCCGACTGGTCTCGCGGTATCTTTGCTTATCTGTAGGACAGCACTCTTCTGGCCGACGTCAATGAAGTCAGGAGGGTCACACGTCAAGCCAAGGACTACGTCAACTAGGACGGCGAGCTCTACAAACGAAGCACGAGTTGCGTACTGCAACGCTGCATCCCTCGAGAGGAAGGCATGCACTTGCTCGACGACATCCACTCGGGCGTCTGCGGTCATCACGCTCCCCAGAACCCTGGTCGGCAAGGCCTTCCGCCAAGACTTCTACTGGCCGACGGCAGTAGCCGACGTCGAAAAGCTCGTCCGAACCTGCCAAGGCCGCCAATTCTACTCCCGGTAGACGCACCTGCCGGCCCAGGAGCTCCAGACGATTCCGATCGCCTGACCCTTCGCTGTCTAGGGACTCGACATCCTCGGACCCTTTAAAAAGGCACCTGGTGGCTTCACCCATCTTTTTGTCGCCGTTGACAAGTTCACCAAATGAATCGAAGCCAAGCCGATGCCCAACATTACTTCAACTCGGGCGGCCGATTTGATCCGCAACATCATTTGTCGGTTTGGGGTTCGAAACTCCATCATCACCGACAATGGCGCACAATTCACCGGCCGACAATTCCAAGAATTCTACGACGAGTATCACATTCGCCTGGACTTCGCCTCCGTGGCGCACCCAAGGACGAATGGGCAGGTCGAGCGGGCCAACGGAATGATACTCCAAGGGCTGAAGCCTCGGATTTACGACTCCGTCAGGCAGGCGGCCGGACGATGGATGAGCGAACTCCCGTCAGTCCTCTGGGGTCTGCGAACAACCCCCAACAGAACCACCGGGTTCACACCGTTCTTCATGATGTTTGGAGTAAAAGCGATGCTGCCGACTGACCTCGACTATGACTCTTCGCGAGTCTGAGCCTACGACAAGGAAAGGTCACAGAACACGCTGCAAGATGCTCTCGACCAGCTGCAAGAGGCGCGCGAAGTAACAGCAAAGACTACGGCGACTACACGCACGGCGCGTCAAAGGTCGGGCGCTAAACATAGCAGATATGGTGCTGAGGGGGGTGCAAATGAGAGCCGACCAGTATAAGCTGTCGCCCCCTGGGAGGGACCTTTTGTAATCAAGCGTGTCTTGAGGCCAGGTGCTTACAAGCTAGCAACCGAAAACAGCCGAGAGCTCGAGAACGCGTGGAACATCGAGAGCCTCCGAAGGTTCTCCACATAATAAAAACAGCTAAGTTCTCGCAACTTACTTCTGCTTATCGTTTTTGGGCTGCGAACCGTGGCCGTCTCGGCCACACCTCGCACCCAGAGGCTACTTGCCTCTGCCCTCTCGAGCGTCGAAACGTTCGACCTCGCTCGTCTCTTTTCGATTTTTCGTGCCAAGGCACCGCTCCTCATTGACCTTTTGCGTCTCATTTTTTCGCTGACTCGTGCTTCGTTTTATTTCCTTGGGGCCAGATACCCGGCCCGCGCCGAGCTCGCGGGCGACCCCGGACGTGATAAACTTTGCGAACGTTTTTCGTTCGAAGTCTCCTCACGGCTACACTATCAACGATCGAGAGCCAATGGCGCTCTACGGCTGTATCGGGCCCGACACCCGACCCTACGAGCTATAGTCAACCCGTTCGTTTGATTGACGCCCAACGAAATGCAAAAAACAGCCACAAGCAGCGAAAGGGTCGAAAAATTGAGTCCGCGCTTCGTTTTGTATCTTTGGGGTCGGATCCCTGTTTTGTTTCTTCGGGGTCAGATCCCCGGCCTGCGCCGAGCTCGCGGGTGATCCCTGAATGCGATAAACTTCGCGCATGTTTTTTGTTCGAATCCTCCCCGCGGCTATAATATTAACGTTCGGGAACCAATGACGCTCTACGACTGTATCGGGCCCGACACCCGACCCTACGAGCTATACTCGACCCGTTCGTTTGATTGACGCCCAGCGGAGCGCAAAAAACAGTCGCAAGCAGCGAAGAGGGGTCGGAAACTTGAACTCGTTCATGCAACGATGATTTCTCTATTGATATCTTTTATTACACAAGACACAACTTTTTACAAACCTAACTCTATACATTGGAAAACAAGCCAAACCTCTCGGGCAAGAAGTTCTCCGTCTTGAAGTCGGCGATGGCCTTCGCCCTAGGCTCCTGCATCTCCACCGAGAGCGTGTCCAGCTACTCGTCCGAGTAGTCGGATGCGAAGCCCTCGACGACCCTGTCGAAGTCCGCATCCAGATAGTGGGAGCGGGTCAGGGTTAGGGCTGTCGCGGACCCGTCCTCCAGCGTGCTCATGACGACGTCGACGATGACCTCCGAAAGCTGATGCAGGGCATGCGTGAGGACCCCCGTCGAGACGGAGTCCTCCGGCACGTCGGAGTATAACTTCTTCAGAAGACTCAAACCCGCCGACCTCAGGGTTTGAACTTCGCCCGCCGAGCCTGCTCTCAAGACCGTCAGTAAAACGACTCCGAACGACGGAGCAAAGTTAAAAGGGGTCCACCTTTACCGTCCCGTTCCTTCTTAGCGGCCTCGGCAACCTGCCCCGCCCGGTCTAGGCTCTTATGAAGCCACTCATTTTGGACTTGGGCCGCTGAGAGCTCCTCCTGGACTCCAACGGCCCCCTGACGCGTCTGCTCGAGCTCCGCCGTCGCCTGCTCGACCTCGGACTGGAGCACGATCCTCTTCGACTTCAGGAGGTCGACCTGCTCGAAGGAACGATCGCGCTCCTCCTTGACGATACGGATCGTCTGCTCCATGGTCGAGTGGGCCCCCTCGACATGCTGGTGAAGGAGCCCAAGGCGCCGCGTCTCAGTGTCATGCTCAGAGGCTTGACGACGAAGCCTTGCCGCAAGTTAATGTTCGACCCCGACCCCGGACGAATCCGACTCGGTGTACCGGCGACCGTGCGGTGGGCCTGCTTGAGGGCCGCCGCGACCCGGCTAGCCCGGGCGTCGGAGGCCACCACCTCCATGCTCGCCTTGTTGGCCTCCTCGAGGGCGACACCGGCCGATTCCCAGGCGGCGTGGAGTTGGGAGCTCAGGTCCGCCACCGGCTCCCCCAACTTGGCCCGGGCCTTCGCCAACTCCTCCCGCAAGGCGTCGATCTCAGACTAGAAGGCGAACCCACGCGGAGGCCGCCCAAGGCGGCGTCGAGGTTGTCTTGCGAAGGGACTGTCAGCCTGAAGACTACGAAAATCGAAAACGAAAAATATTAAGTCCGAAGACTCACCAGACACTCGATAAAGTGCGCCTCATCAAAAATGGCGTCGACCTCCTCGGCGACCCCGAGCAATTGACAGAGGCCGGCAGCTAGCCTCATGTTGAGCGCACAGGCGCAGCCCACCCGATCCATGAGGTAGCTGAACCCGTCGGCTGCCCCCTCGAGCGGAAGAGGCCCCCTCCTAGGGATCGTCCAAGCGGCGGTCGGCGCTGTCGACTCTCGCGCCCCGCTAGCGGCCCGGTCACCGCCCTCCCACACCGCGGAAGCCGACGCCCCGAGATCTCCGGCATCTT
>BCLH01001024.1:2775-17169 GCA_001602315.1 Zoysia pacifica | reverse complement strand
GCCTCGCCTCGGACCTCGCCACTAGAGCCGGCGCCCAACCCACCGGCCGTCAATCCACCCGTCGGCGCCGGAGCGGGGGCCAACCGTGGCGCCCCGTCGACGTCGGAGCCCTGGTTACGAAGGAGCTCAGTTAGTCAAATCTGAAAACAAAAATAAAACAAAGCCACCGAAGGCTCACCTTGCCGACCGACGCTGAATCCGCATAATTGGGCGTTGCAGGGGCCGGCTCTCCCGTGGGGAGGGGCCGTCACCACCTAGGCCGGCTCCACCATGGCTGCCCCGGCCGCCCGTGGCAGGGAGTCGATCGAGCTGCCGGAGCTGATGGTCACCGCCTCCAAGGGTCGACCCTCGCCCTCTTCGCCGCCAACCCATGCTCTTGCTCTTGCTCCTGCTCGTCGGACGAGGAGCTAGGACCCTCGAAGGGGTCGAAATCTTTGGCCGCTGCTGCTGCGGCCACCTGAGCCAGAACGGCCACGCCTTCACCCGCCGTCAAGCTGCCCTCGATCCTCAGGACACGGGACGGCCTCACCGCCGGCTTCGCGACCGAAACTGCGGGCCTCAAGCCGTTGGACAAGTAGTCCAGGAACCTGGACTTCGCCTTCCTCTTCCCGCCGTCCCTCCTCCTCGGCCTCGGCGCTGCTGCGGGACTGGACCTGGCTCTCGGCTGTGGCCCTCGACAGATCCTGAAAGCGGCCAACGATGAACACGATACAACAAAGACCACCACGATGCAAAGACCCTACACTCACCAGCTAGCGGTGGTCCCTGTCGAGGAGACGGGGCCCCCGGTTGAGGCTGCCCTCCGCGTCCTTGAAGACCGTCGCGGTTCGGGCGAGGACGCCTCTGTCTGAGAGAGGCCAGCCGCGCACTTTGTAGGTCTTGTCATTCGGCCCCTCATATTCCCCCATGCTGTGCACCCGGCGGCACAGTGGCATGAGCCGACGCCTCATGGCGACGGTGAAGATCGTCATCCCGGTCAGCCCCTGCTCCCGCAGACGCTGGATCGCCTCTAGCTGCGGTCGGATCGACTCGACCTCCGCAGCCGAGAACCTCGACTTCCATGACTCGGTCGCCTCGGGCACTCGGTCCTCGTAGGTCGGGAGCTGGGGGGTCGCCTTGTTGATGTAAAACCAGGACTTCCTCCAGCCCTTCAACAAGGTCTTCAGGTCGACCTCGATATACTCCTAAGACTCTCTGGTCCGGAGCATAATGCTGATGCTGCCGACACGCTTGCCGACCCCAGTGTCCTTCGACGTCTAGAGACTGGCGAGGAAGAAGTATCTCCACAGCAGAAGGCTGGGCCGGATGCCCAGATACGCCTCACAAAGCATCGCGAAGACGGAGGCGTGGAGGACCCCGTTCGGCGCAAGCTGGTGAAGCCGAGCGTCGTACTGGTTGAGGACGCCCCGGAAGAAGCTTGAGACCGACAATCCAAGCCCACGCTCGTGGTAGGCCAGGAAGCTGACGATCTTCCTAGGCGGCAGCGCGGGCACGATGTGGCCGTAGCCGGCCACCCAGCCAGCTGACTCCATCGGCGGGATCATTCCAACGACGCTCCACCTCGTGAGTAGGGCGTCGTCGACAGTCGAAGGCTCCCCCTCAGACATCGCGAAGACGACAACGACGCGGGAAGAACACGAGCAAGAACGACGGTGATCGCCGAACCTAACGATGCTAAGGCGAAGGGCGGAGCTAACGAGCTCTCGCGCGCGACAGGAGGTTGAAAACGAAGCAAGGAGGCTGGGTGAAAACGCGAAGTTACCGCACCTCTCCTTTTAAACGGGCCATGCATTTACTGCGCCGCCCACAATCGATCGTGGGAGTAACTGCGCGGTCGTGGGCTCGCGCCCCGACGTGCACCCGATCCATGACGAGTGGGCCTGGGCCACGCCTCGCCGCATCCACCGCGGCTGGAGCGACAGCATTACTTTGATAAGACGGCTGCCAAAGCACGACTGGCAGACGACGTGACGCAAACGCGCGAACCGTCGCGTCCTCGATGCTGTCCGTTCGAATTCAAAGCAACTGCCCGGATCCACCGGCGATTGCGATTCCCGAACGGTCCGATCGCCCTCCACATAGAGGCGTGAAGGCCATCCGATTCCCATGACCGTCACGGGGAGTCCGAATAAGAGAAAGCACGCGAACGAAGCTTTCCACGATCGACGGATCGACAACCGAGGCCACTTGGCCAATTCGAACGATCGGACGCTGATCATGGCCTTCAGCCTAGGCGCGATGCTGATCATGGGCAGGGACAGCATCGAACCAGCCCGTCCCTTGTAGGATCAATCATCAATGAGTGATGGTCCGCACAACGCTTTAGCCCACGATCAACCCTTCGAATCGCTTAGGGCTCAGGGGCTTCGCCCTCGTAGGATCCACCATCAACGAGTGATGGTCCGCACCACGCTTCAGCCCACGACCGGCCCTTCAGATCGCTAAGGGCTCGGAGCCTACGACCTACGGGCGCGCGATCAAAACGAACTTCGTAGACGACCAACCTAGCGTCGCCTCAACAAGAGGTCGCCAACAGCGCTAGGCTCGGGGCTACTGTCTGGATCATGTACCTCGAGTACTTGACGACTCGTACTTGTACACGTGGGCAAAGACCCCGAGAGGTTTTGGAGTCGGATGACGGCGCACGAACGCGCGGTTCGACCCTTGAGGCGATGATCTACGAAAGCTAAGTCTTAGCCGTGCTAAGACGCACAGTGACGCCGACCTTCGAAGGCTGACTCCCGAGGACCAACCCTCGGGGCGTAGGTACGGCGTTATGTCGTATTTATTTCGGTGGCCAACCACCAACCGTCCTGACGGGACGGGTTCACCACGACGACACCCCGGCTGAAGCTATAGTACCAGACGGGCCGCGGGAGTCAACGGACAAGACCTGGCGGCACTGTGGCTGACGCTACAGTGCCCGCCACGACGTGCGATGCGACGGGCCATGCCTCCGCATGGGCATAACGAATGATGACGACGTCAGTGGAGGACCCACCTGTCAGCGAGACAGTAGATCTGCATAGGGCCTACCATTTTATAACTCCGAACCACCCTATATAAAGGGGGGCCCGAGGAGCGATAGAACAAGGGACAACAACGAACACAGAAAAATACAAACCGAAACCTAGAGATCTCGCGTGTAACCGTTTACGCACGAGCAACCCCACGACCTAAGCGCCGAATCCTCTCCCGAAGAGAGAATCCGACCCTTTGTACTCTTCCACTGAGATAAACTTATTATACCGTTCGAGGTGGCCCGAACCAGGTAAAAAACTCTTTGAGTCTTCCGTAGACTAAGCCACATCGAATACGAAGGCACACCACCCTCTCGATCGTATTTTATACTGTTCCAGTGGTAAGAACGCCGACAGTCTACTCGAAGAACCCGCATGAATTTTAAATTTGGGAGGACGATAGATTTCTTCACGAGGAATAACTTTTGTTTTGGAGTATCTCTAAATTAGAAACATATTTATTTCTAAAAAAAATTGAAAGATAGATTTATAACGGGACAGTGACTCAGCAGCAGTCATCTTTTCTCAAAAACATAAATTTCTGAACTCGGATGAATTTAAAACTTTAGAGGATGATAAGTCACTTAATGAGGAACAACTTTTGTTTCGGACTCATCTCTAAATTGGAAATAGATTTATTTACACAAAATTTGTAAGATAGATTTATAACAGGACGGTGACTCAGCAGCAGCCATCTGTTTTGCCTCAAAAACATGACTTTTCGAACTCGGATGAATTTAAAACTTTGGAGGATGATATATCTCTTCATTATAAACAAAGTTTGTTGGACTTATCTTCAAATTTGAAACAGATTTATTTATACAAAATTCAGAAAACAGATTTATAACGGGACAGTGACTCAGCTCTCTCTTTGAATTTGAATTCAAGTTCAAAATGTGAAATTTATAAATTTCTAAAAAAAGGATGTGAAAAAAATAAAAATACTTGGAATTATATAAATTGAAAAAATAAAATCTTATCCACTGATTTCAAAGGTCTAGATTATTTTTTATTGTTATTTCTCTTTCTAAATTTTTTTAAAATAAAGTGTTTGGAATTTGAAATTGGTCCTAAAACAAAATTTGTTCTCTGTAAAATGATTTAAATCTATGCAAAGTTTTCTAATTTAGAATAAAACCAGACCAAATAGTGTTCACATCAGCAGTTTATGCCAGCAAAAAATACTATGTCACCCTGTCACGTAGGACAAAACCTCTCAAAACTGCACAGGGAGGAAAAACAAACAGTTGAAAAGTTGAATAAGTCAAAAATATCTGATACTTTGAATGTGGGACCGAATGGCCGTAATGCAACAGTGGAGAGAGTTTAATAGGACTTATTCCTTCTATTAAACCGGCTAAGACTCTGTGGCTTAGAATTGATCCACATATTCTCACCTCTTGAATAAGGCCCAATCACTGATTTTCAATTTTTTATGGATGTGCCTGCACCCCCTACCATGTATATGGATCCCAGTTTTATTCACATGGCTTATAATAGTCATCACAAAATATATAATATTTTTTTTAAGATTTTAATGAAGCGGATCCTTGTGAAGGAATGAAACATCGTGGCTTGCGTGCTACTCCCTCCGTTGTAATTTTGTTGTTGTTATTGTTGACTTTTAATGTTATTTTTAGTCATTCATCTTATAAAAAAAAATGTCTGTCACGCTGCGCCACCCTGCCCCCAGGCGCCGCGCGGTTCCATTAACCGAACCAAAGCTCCATCTCGCTGCGCTCTAGGGCATGACGCTTCAACTGCTCCACTTGCAACCGGGATCTTCCCCAGCACTACTACTGATCGAGCTCGCCGGCTCCTCACAGACCTCGTTGGTTAATAAGTTAGCTTTTCAATTTTTACCACTCAATCCATAAGACTTATATTTGAAGCCACTAAATACATTTTTCTCTTTAAAACATATCATTTCTTCACATTTCTTCAAATTTTTAAGTATTTTTACTGTTTTATATTGTTCTAAAATAAATATAATATGAGTTCAAGTTATGCTAGTGGTATAATAAATATAATATAATAAATACAATATATTATTACACAATATAATAATTCAATATAAACAATAAAAGTGTTAAAATTTTAAAAAATAGTACATTTTGAAACTAAAAAACGTATTTAGTAGCTCTAAACGAAAAATTTACAGATTGAGTGATAAATATTGAAAGGTTGACATATTTGATGGTAAGAGTTGAAAAATCTCCGTTGGTTCAAACATCCTTTGAGTACTTAAACCAAAATTAAAACTTGCACCGGAAAATTTGCTTTATTCTGAGTTACTATATTTCAACATCCACGGTTACAACTTAATTGGGATGTGTAAGCCTTACAGGGGATGTTGACGCCACCATGAGCAGTCGAGCCCGTTGCTCACGCTTAACGTGTCGAACCAGCTGGTACTAAAAAGTCTCGGGTGTGCGTGGACCGACACAGCTTAAAAGCTACTGGTGTGTCATCACCAATCGCATTTCGGTTTCAATCTTTCTCGATGACGAATGAAGCTCTGAAATAGTACAGTGCCGGTTGGACTGATAAATAGCTAGGGAAACTGAATGCCGCCCGCTGGTATATATCCACTGCACGGTTGACGAGCCGTGACGTTTACAAAGTTTGGATAACCTAGCTATCGATGACTCGCGCTAGCCATAGGACGAGGTTGGAAACAATAACTTGTGCATGTTGGACAAGGAGACAGCCAACATAAACAAAGGTGATAAATTGGAAAAGATATGGCATCTTCAGTTTGAACCTAAAGACATCAGTTTGAACACGATCCCTCAAATATATGCCGATTAATTAGAGACATTCAGAAACCACAACCAAAAAGACATGCTGATTAACCTGGGGCATTGGAAAATAGATGCATTAGTGAGAAGAGTTAGAAGAGTGACATTGAGAAAAAATGATAACATGGTAAGGAGTTAGAAGAAAAATAAGTATAGCATGCAGAGTGCCATGGAAAAACAACATACTAGAAAAGAAAAATTATAATATGTGGTGTTTGATAATGCTCCTGTATGCATGCCATATATTGCAAATTGGACAGAAACTGAACCTAGAAGATTCAGTGCAGCAACATCTACAGAAAGCAATGTCTGTTGCTGGATTGGGTTCTTATTCGAAGCAAGTACTAAAGCTTGTTCCATCAATAAAATAGTCAAAGATCAGTTAACAAAGGATCTAAAAGATTTCTTGAAATCATGTTGCTGCAACACATTCCACTTAAACTTCATTTGATTTATAATAATGAGAAGGTCACAGTTCTTCCTTTATCTACCATGACTAATCAACTATATTATTGGACATTTTAAGCTATAAGCAAGTGGACCAGAGACACACTTCATTCTTTACATACCATGTAACTAAGCAGTGGAAATCTCAATCACCTTTAAATTAGTAGTAATGCGCAAGAATTGTTGGCATGGTGATCGTGGTGTCATGGCCCTGAAATGACAACGAAGGATAACCTTAGAGTTTAACTGCGGAAACACTGATAGGACAGGAGAGCCTTTTAACCGCATATGCATGCTGATCGGCTAGCTCTGTCAATACATCCATCACTAGGTTATCCATTGACCAAAACATTTATAACACATTAAAAAGGAATGTGTAAGACACGGAACCAACACGTGCTTAGTTTCCCACCTCTGATAAACAAGAATCACACAACGTTAACATCAAACTAGAAAAATCATTCAATCCAATCTCTAAGCAACCAAAATTGAATGCTATTTCACTCGCCTCCACCCTGTTTAGGCTTTGCATATTGCATAGGAATTTCATATAAATAACAAAGAAAAAATCAATTGAATGAGTTCGGGGCGGTGTGTGCGTGCATCTGCGCAAGCCGCTACCGTAAACGCAGCCGTCCTCGGCCAGCCGTTGTTGTGGCAGCTATACGCGTGTGCTCGACAACCCGCCAGCCACTCTCTGGACTGCACGGCATCAAGATCGATTGAAGAGGTGAAGGAAGAGGAAGGCGATGCATTACCTGCGAGAAGCTGGTGGGAGGGGGGGGGGAGGCCGGTGGAGGAGTGTTAAGTCGTCGTCGTCGCGTCGCCGCCGGTTCGCCTCGTGCGCCATCCGCCTCGCTTGCGTCGCAGCAGGTCAATAGCGTCGCTCCCGTCTCCTACGCCTGCTTGCGCCGCCACGGATTGGTAGGGTTTCATTCCAGACGTCGTGAGGTCAGGTTTCGTTCCAGGTTGTAGAGGCGTCGGAATGGCCAGGATGGGCTCGATTCCAATCCAAGCCGAGGTTAACCGAACAGCAATTCCGGTTAGGACAAGGTTTCAAACCGGGCCGGTGAAATCTACCTGGAACGGGCCTTAATCCGGGCCATTCCGAAACAACCGAGGCCTTAGGCGGAATAAAAATCTTTGACTGCTACTGCCAATGTCAGATGATCAAGACCAATTTTTAACTCTTTTTTTTTGCACTTACTTTTTTTCCCGATAAGATAGACTTTACACATGCTATATAGAATCAAGACCATAATGCACAACAGTCACAGAGACAATGAAGAGTAATCAGCATCAATATAGTGCTTATTATTCGAAGACAGACAGTGATATCTTCTACAACCAAGATCTTAGTACTACAATTATCATACGGGTAATCATAGCATACAACTACCGACTACATGGGTGTACCAATGCTAGAATCTAAAAATTTTATCACATGTTGCACTCGTAATAAGAGACAACTTATGTTTGGACGGGTCAAACATAGAATAAATTCAAAGCGAAGTTGCTCGTCACTAGAGAAATTCAAATCATGTCAAGTAACAAGTGCGACAGAGCTTATTTTAATTGGAATACAATCTCAATGTAAAGTGTGAACTTTATGTATGGACTTTATGTATGAAGTATGAACTTTGTGAATCGATGACTTGTTGTGTATGGATTTCATTGGTACAGATATATTGTTTAATTATGTGTTTTATTATCCATTGATGAAATATATATTGTCTAAATGTATTGCAAGAATTTAAAAAAAGTCATGCCAAATTTTTTTAAACTTTTTCTATTTTTTTCTTATTTTCCAACATTTTATCGTTTTTTTACTTTTTCAGCCGGTTTATTGCCAAAACTAGCCAGTTTTCGTTTCTGCGCACGCCGCCTCAAACCGGCCGGTTTCTCCCTTCAACCGGCTGGTTTACCGGTGAAATTAGCCGGCTAACCAATCAAACCGGCCGGTTAACTGTTTCACAACTGGCTATGCGTTCCAAGTTTGAAAAATCAAATTTCAACCAAAAAACCGACCGATTTTTTTTGTTTTCCGGTAAACCGTCAAACCTGCCCTGGCCGGTTTCGTCGGCTCCATCCAAATCTCAAACCTTGATAATAAGTACCAACCGTATTCTGTTTTAAAGAGGGTTTTTTTTTTTTGGGTAAACAAGTCGGATAGATAGACGGTCCAATCGCTTGCTGCGCTTGGAGCCTCTGACAAGTGAAGATGCATGGCTATGGTCGTGTCCAAGGGTCACCGGCAGGAACACCGAGACGCCTCTTTGAGTGCTCATAATGATGGTGTTGCATCTGTACGTACTGTTTTGGTGGTGCATGGTCAAGGTGCGCTGCCCACAGCACAGAATGATGCGTATTTCTAGCTCTCATCGATGGAACGGGAACAGAGCAGCCTGCTCTGCTCCGGATGGAGACGCAGAGCAACTCCTGCGCTTTGAGTTCTAACAGAGACCACGTCTAGGCTTCTTCTGAATGAACACTTGATTGCATTTAACTGTGTTTTGTTAAATGCATATTTTCACATGTAAGAAATTGAATGTTCTGCACAATTAAAAAAAAAGTGGAATTTAGCGCAACCGTCCAGGCAACAACGACGTAACAACCTTGAGCCTTTCAGATTAATCAACGCGACACCACCACGACCGGCAGTTTCACCTCGCCCTTGATCTCCAAAGATGACTGCTCCCTGTCGTCGCCGCTAGCACTGGTGCTCTGCACCACGAATATGTCGTTGCAGTTGCACTGCAGCACGCTATACATCGGCATGCTCAGTTCGAAAGGGAACCGCGCCTCTAGGGAGTCGACCTCAACACACCTATCTTTAGACTCAGAGCTCTACAAGGAAAAGAGATCACCTGTAACTAGATTATACTACAGCAGTAGGAGGACAATAAAACTATATGCAGTCAATGTCCTCTTCGACATTTTTAATTTAGCAAATCATCAAATGCAACTTGTGTGGAAACTTATTTCGGACGTGACAGTGTATGTTCAAATCAAAAGTCATAGGAAGCAGACCAACAAAAGTGCACGACTGTTAAGTGCAATCTTTCTTAATCATAGTTAAATGTTGTCGATGCCGATTTGGTGCAATCCGCTTTGATCTTCTTCAGTGCCACAGTCACATCACGCATTGGCATCCTCTGGTCAGGTGAATCACTTGAGCAGACCAAACCCAGCTCAAATATGGGCAGAAGAAAACCGTTCATGTCATTGATAGATGAAGCATCTTGCAGGAGCTGGCTGTCCAGGATGGAGGCAAGCTCAGTTGGAAGTGCTAGATGAACCCACTGCCTGATGTTTAGCCCTTCGGTGAACATAGCATGTTTTGGTCGCCTTCTAGTGAAGACTTCTAGGAGCATGATTCCGAAGCTGAACACGTCACTCTTGCGAGATGCTTTTCCGAGAGATCCATACTCTGCTCACAAAATTCAGAAAAAAAAAAGCACGATTAGATACCATCATCATCAATGGTGGTCTTGCAATCCTAAAGAGCAGTAGTACCTGGTGCCATGTACCCAAGTGTTCCAAGCATGCTTGCACTTATCATGGAGGTGTCGTCGCCGAACATGATCTTTGAGATGCCAAAGTCAGCCACATGCGCTGTCATGTCTTCATCGAAGAGTACATTGCTGGGTTTCAAGTCACAGTGCAAGACGACTTTGTAATGCTCATGGTGTAGATACTCCATTGCCATTGATACATCCGGCATGATATCCAGCCTTTTGAGCAACCCCAAGTGTCTTCTGCCTTCAGAGTGTAGTAGCATTTCTAAGCTGCCATTGGGCATGTACTGGAGCACCAGAGCTCTGAAGTCCAGATTGGAACAGGTGTTCAGTATCTTTATCAAGTTGCGGTGCCGAGCCATGCGAAGCACGCCACACTCGACATCAAAGCTTCTAGCAGCCTGTTCCAGCTGCATGTCTAGAACTTTTATGGCGACTACCAAACCAGTGCTCAGTTGGCCCTTAAAAACTTTACCAACACTCTCAGTTCCCAAAAGGTTGTGTTCGCTGAAATTATCAGTGGCGCAAACAAGCTCATGATAGGGGACTAACCTATGGCTAATGGCATCAACCAGACCATTGATAGAAGCTTCAACTTCTCCCTTGTTCATATATTTCCTTCTCAATTTTAGGTAAATGCATAGAATAATGGTACCAAATACTATGGCGCCAGCAGGAAGAATAAATTTTAGAAACTGTCTGTGATCCGATGAGGCAGACTTTTGAATGCATGGCTGAAATCCTAGACGTAAAGTACCACATAAACCTGCATTACCGATCAATGATTGCAGTGTGATGTTTAAGAACACACCTCCCTCTGGTATCTTGCCTGCTAGACTATTGAAGGAGAGATTCAAGATTCTCAAGTCAGTGAGATTGGCAAGGAACTTGGGAATGGTACCAGAGAGATTGTTGGAGGAGAGGTCCAAATATTCTAAGCTAGTCAGCTCTTGAAACGAGTCAGGGATCAAATCTTCAAATGAGTTCTGTGATAGATTTAGGTAGGTGAGCATTCTAAGTTGTCCAAACAATTCTGGAATGTTTCCATGGAAATAATTGGAAGAGATGTCGATACTAGTCACTTGTTTTAGCCCACTAACATCACTCGGCAGAGGACCAGTGAAGGAATTTTCTGAAAGGTCTAGTTCGATAAGTTTATCAAGGTGGAAGAAGCTTGCTGGTATCGTGGAATTTAAATTGTTATCATAAAAGAGGGCGTCCTCTAGGCTGCTCAGATTGCCAATGCTGTCGGGTATAGGGCCAAAGAATTTGTTCCCATCAAGATACATCGTTTGAAGGCTCCTGACGATACCAATTTGTGTGGGGATACGGCCTGACATTTCATTGTTGGAGATATCAAGAAGTGCCAGATTTTTCATCTTTGTGACTGATTCTGGGATTGCACCTGTGAGTTGGTTGTTGCCAAGAAATATGTAGTTAAGACTGCTTAAGTTTGAGAGTGTCGATGGAAAATATCCTGTTACTTCGTTTTGATCTGCGGCAAATACAAGTAAATCTGTTGAGAGGTTTCCTACGTAGTTGGGGAGCCCCCCAGTGAATGAATTATGTGTTAAGGAAAGAAACTGGAGTTGTCTGCAATTTGAAAGTGAGGACAGAAAGTCAAGATTCCCCTTGAGATTGTTAAAGTGTAGGCTAAGCCGTTTTAGAGTTGGGATATTGCCAAGTCCTGATGGTACAGAACCAGACAATTTATTAACTTCTAGAGCTAGGATAGACAGCATAGATAAATTCCCCAGAGAAGGCGGTATAGGACCAGCTATCTGGTGATTGGTTCCTAAATGCAGGTATGTGAGCTCTCGCATCAGTCCAATTTGTGCCGGAATGTGTCCTGTCAGGTTGCTGAAAGAGATTTCTAGTACAGAAAGACGGGTGAGATTGCTGAGAACTATGGGGATTGACCCAAAAAACAGATTATTGCCCAGGTAAAGACTAGTGAGGTGTGGCAGCTGGGCTAACCATGTCGGCACCACATCGACAAAAGAGTTGTAAGATAAATAGAGAATTTGCAAATATTGACATGCCGCAATCCCTGATGGAAGCCGACCTGCAAAGTTGTTCTGATCCAAGTACAACTCCCGTATCACCGGTAGGATGAAACTGTGATTGGTAGGAATCGGCCCAGTAAGATTGTTGTGTGCGAGTGCCATGACCTGAAGGTGAGACATGTTGCAGATGGTCACAGGCACTGTTCCAGACAGTTGGTTGTATGACATGTACAAGGACTCTAGCAGCTGCAGGAAGCCGATGCCGTGTGGGATCGGGCCAGATAGACTGTTGTTTGCAAGGCTGATGAAGCTCAGGGACGGCGTGTTATTGAACAGATGTAGCGGTATGTGGCCGCTCAAGTGATTGCTTACAAGAGAGATTTTCTTAAGGCTACCAAGATTATTCTGGAGCAAACCTGGTGGAATCTGCTAGTAGGAAGTGCATGATCAAAACCACAATGATTTAATTCTGTGATTCCAAATGATCCAAGCACCGATAATGATCAGAGAATGCTACCAAGGAGGCATGACGTGCTTCAGCAAACAGCTTCTAAATCCATAATGCTAGAGGTAATAACTTGTAGCTCACGAGTGAAGTTAACCTAGGTATGGTACCTATCATGCAGTCTAGAATTTCAATCAACTCTTAAAACTTAATGCACAGTATATTAACCATATATAGTGATAAAATATAAAACGATTGAAATAGGGTTAATGCACCGGGGCTTGCCTTATCCTTGCTCAAAGTTAGAAACCTTGGCAAACAGAACATCGTTGATCTCCTCAGACGCTTTAGTTCGTATACATGAAATGATATGCAAGGCAATGAATTATGATAGTCTTTAACTGTAAACGAAATTACATGTGATGATAGTTTATTATTTTCAAAAGATAACTAGTAAATATGGTTATAAAATTTCTTTAAAAGGGTTTTCAAAGATATAAAGAAAATTTAATTTGTTCATAAAATCAGAGAGATAATAAAAAAAATTTAGACCAATTGTCAGGATTTATTGAAATAAAATGGATTTATAAGGAATTAAATACCATTTAAACATAATAAATCATTTATAAAATGATTTTTGATGAAAATAAATATAAAACTTTTCTGAAAAATAAATTTTAACTAAATAAACATAAAAGTGAATTTTAAAATATTTTATCATGCCAATAAAAGATGATAATGATTTAATGCTTTAATATATGATCTGAATTAATTAATTTAATTTCGTGTGGAAAATGTAAAATAGTTAGCTTCACAATGTTCTTCTTGATGAGAGGATTCTAGCAAAATTTATTTCACAATTTTACGAGTTAGAATGAATTTTCTATAATTTTACAAGTTTAAACCACTTGCCGGACAATTAAATAAATGATTTCGCAAAAAATACAATTTCCAGCCTGTTGGGCCCAGACACATGGTGGGCAACAGAGTTCCCCAAGGATCCGGCTGTAGCCACAAACGATTCCGGCCGCGCTCAGAGCTCCGGCCATGGCCAGCAATGGCACGGCAGCCTCGGGTTTCCGGCGCCCAACGACACAAAAACCTGCATATAAATGACACCCACGACACAAACAGTCCAGCGGCGGCGATGACGAGGTGAACTCCTCACCGGGAAAGTGTCGCCGGCGACAGGCGGCGGAAAGCGACGTTCGGCGACGGCTAGCGAACGGCTCGATCGACAAAAACCAAAACGGTATGTCCCTAGAATTTCAACGCGAAGAGGAGAAGACCGGCGCGGGGGCTTTCGTCGCTGGAGAGGGCCGGGAAGGGATCGTCCACGGCGAGGTTGCCGGGTCCCGATGAACGGCGTTGTTCAGAGCTCGATTCCCTGCACAAAAGGGCACGAAATTGATCGATTGTTATCCCAGGAGATGCGGTAGGAAGAAAGCAGCATAGAATCAGAAGGAATCGAAGGGAGATTGCCTGCAGCTCGAGGATTTGGCCAGCGACTGCGGCAGTCCCGGGAGGCCGGCTGTTTTGGGGAAGACTTGAAATTGGAACGGTTCGGGGAGGAGGGTGGGGGTGAGGTGGGGAAAGGCGTGAGCCCGTCTGGGCGCACCTTCTCTGTGAAGTAATTGGCCGGAGGCTGCTCGGTGGTGGGGTTCCACAGCGGTGTTGTCTGGCGGTGGCGACTGGCGAGAGCTCGCTAGAGAGAGAGAGGGTGGGAGGGGGAAATGAGGGAGGGGGAGAGAGCCCGTTATTACTCTTCCTCGGACGCGGCAGTGAGTAGTGTGTGGTGGGTTTTTTTTAAATAATACTATTTTAATTTTTATTAACAGAAATAATACTCGAAGCAATAAAATTACAAAAATATTATATACGCAAACGTTGGATATTCGATATAAATAAAATCGAACGCTGGATATTTGAATTCAGAGAAATCGAATGTTGAATACTCAAGTAGAGAGAAGTCCATCGTTCGAGTACGCGGTCACGTCACGGGCACAGAGAAATCGAACACCCATCGTTTGAGTTGCGCAAAGAAACCGAACGCCCATTGTTCGAGCTCTCTGAAGTCGCACGCCCGTTGTTCGATTTCTAGCCACTCGCACAACCGCCGCTCGACTTCTATCCTTTTCTCCGCACGCCCGGCTCTCT
>BCLH01001023.1:76367-91119 GCA_001602315.1 Zoysia pacifica | reverse complement strand
CGGACGGCCCGATTGCCCTCCGCGTGGAGGCACGGGAGCCGACTGATCCCGGAACCGCAACGACGGGTTCAAACACGGGGAGGCGACCGAACGAACCCCCCCCCCCGCACTTGGCTGGCCGACAGCCGAGGCCGCCGGAGGGCTGAACCGTACGTTCAGGCGCTGATCACGGCTAAGCCTAGGCGCGACGCTGATCATGGGAGGGAACCGCATCGAACCAGCCCGACCTAGGCGTCTCACTGAACGAAAGACCGAGAACGACCTCGGCCCGACCTCGAAGGTCGGAACGATGCGTGCACGCAGAACGAAACCCCTTGCGATCAACCAATTGGCGGCCGAGGCCATCGGGCCAAGCCAAATGATCGGACGCTGATCATGACCTCTGTCTAGGCGCGCCGCCGACCACGGACCGCGCTTCCAGCTCTCCAGACGCCCTCCCAAGCGTAAGGACCGGGATCGACCTCGGTTCGACCGCAGCCATCGACACGATGCCTGGCCGATTCCCCGAGTCGCTCTGGAACCGGGTGACGACCCGGCGAAGCGGCTCAGATAGGATCAACTGCCAACGAAAGGTGGTCCGTGTAACGATCCAGCCCACGGCCGATCCTTTGGATCGACCGAGGGCTCGGGGCTACGCCCTATGGGCGCGCTCGTGCGCACTCATAGAAACTTAAACTTTCGGAACGACCAGCCCAACGCCGCCTCAATCGAGAACCTCGAAGCGGCATCAGGCTCGGGGGCTACTGTCGGGATCACGTACCCCAGGTACCTAACAGATCGCTCCAACATGAGAAAATCGGGGGTCGGACGACACGGGCGCCGACCCCTCCACGACGACCTACGACGGTTATCTCATGGCCACGCAAGGACGCGAAGACCTTGGGCTCCGAGAATAACACCCGGAGACGACCCCCAGGAGGCAGGTACCGCGTTATGGTACAATTACTCCGGGGACTAGCTGCCATCCGTCCCGACGAGACAGGACGAGATTCACCACGACGACACTCCAGCAGAAAGCTGCGACGACTGCCCCACGCGATGAGCGTCATTGTAGCTGGCACAGTAGCGCCGGACAGGTACTACGGTACCCGCCGACATGTCCGACGCGACGAGTCATAACCGCGCCTGAACGGAATGAAGTGATGTCGACAACGACGGACGGGTCCACCTGTCGGCGAGACGACAGGATCGCGTAGGACCCATTGCATGTAACCTCAGGGCTCTTCCTATATAAAGGGAGGCCCGGAGAGCGATAGAGTAGTAAGTGGAACACCACACCAAGCACATCCCGATTTTCCCACACCCAGAGTCCTCCCGCAAAGAGAGACCTCCGTCTTGTAACATTGTCTTTGAGATAATCTGCTCCCTGAACGTAGGGTATTACACCACTCAGATGGCCCGAACCAGGCGAAAAATCCCATTGAGTCCATCTCAGAGTAGGTCATATCGAATCCGAAGGCATACCGTCCCTTACGATCGTATCTTTACTGTGCCAGTGGTCAGAACGCCGACAAAAAACTAGACTGGACTCTAAGCTGCGAGCCCGTTACTGGATCACATAAGAATAATAAATCAAATCTAAAGGACAGAGCCCAGCAAAAACACCTGACAGTTAGTTCACACAACCAGACGAGAAACCATTTTTTTCATTCTCTTCTTTACCAATCGAGACATAATCTCATTTAAAAAAAAAAAGAGAGAACCTAATACCACGTTTGAATTTCGAATTTCCAATCAAAGCACAGCGGGACGCCCGCATGCCAAAACCAAACTAGAAGGATTCCTTCCCGGAGCTTCATCACTCCATGGGAATTTTGACGAACAGATAGTGAGCACCCAAATAACAAAAGGTATCATAGCTCAAGCGCTTATCAACAGCGGCGCCTCACCCAGCCCAGCCTCGGATCCTACCCTAGAGAAGAAACAAACCACTTCCCCTTCCACTGGGACGGCCAAGCCTTACTCGACCTGCCCGCCCCTCGCAATCCCCAAAGAGAAGAATGAACGATAGATGCGAGGACTGGACGAACGGCTCTTACAGGAGGCTGATGACGCAGGACCCTGGCGGAGAGGAGAGGACTGCAGCGGCGGTGGAGGGCGAATTGGCGAGCGGAACCGGAGGGAGCTGCAATGGCAAGGACCCGCGGTCACGCCCCTGGTTTTTGCTCGTTTCTTTCTTGCACGGTGGGCAGCAAAACCTCGGGTGGGTAGGGTCGGTTCCCTTTCTTGGAGCGTGGGAAAGAACACAAGGGGCCCAGAAGGATCCTGAAATTGGGCCTCATCTTGCCTAGCAGTAGCAGGTTTGGGCCTTCCACAAGGTAGCAGCCGAGCCCAGGCAAAATTGTTGGCAACCACTCGGTGTTTACGTTTTGGACAAAACTACAAGTCCGGTGTTTCTTCGCTTCATTGGTTTTTAGCAAACATATTTTAAAATTTAAAATTTTGAAAAATTTAAAACCGATCGCTTTAAATAATTATTTTTTAAAAAAATTAGAAAACTGATCAGTAAAAAAAAACCAATATGTAATTTCAGGAGGTAAATTGAGCAGTATGTGATTTGGAGTAGCAGCTACACTAGCAACAGAACTCGATTTCAGATAAAAACTGTTCTTTTTTGCGCGCGCGCGCGTGTGTGTGAAATTGATGGCGTTGTTTCTAATATCGCAGACTCTGCAGTCGCAAAGGACCTGAACTCCGCTAATGCGCAAAGGTCCATTGCAATTCACGACAGACAAAACGAATCAGTTCTTCAGTTTAGCCCAAAGAATCAAAGGTGCAGCTTGAAGTTGAACAGATCAACCAAGAAGAGACAGCATCATTCAACTGTCTTCCTCACGAAATTACCTGGAGCAGGCAGACTTCCAGTCAGGCGCTCGCACGGGGCTGGGATCACTGCCTAGCCAAGGCAACCGGCAGACAGGCAACATCCAGAGTCCGCTGTAAGTATGGAAACTTCCAGGATGTAGTATGTCGCACTTGAGAAGATTGCCACGTGATCATTCAAGGGTCAAAAGAACCCCGCTATAGTATAATGCAAAGTCTGCACGCCTCTATTATAACTACTGCACAGTCCGCACGCCTTGGCAATCAAGTAAGCAACGCGACCATAAACAGCTCCTTAGTCTCCATCGTTCTGTCACGCAAGAAGAGCCAAGCATGTCTTCCTTCAAGGTGCGTCTCCCTCTCATCTCTGTCCACTACAAATTCATTCTCTGTTAGCATCTCCACCGGTTGATTCCTCAAAGCTAACTGTTCCTCTGAGCTTTTCTTGCTTCCTGGTTCCTGCATCTGTTGTTGAAGGTCATCCTCGGGTCGTCGTCCCCGGCGCGCCGCGAGATCCTAGCCGGCATGGGTTACGACTTCGCTGTCATGGTTAGGAAGCGACACCGAAAGGGTTAGATCTCTAGATTCCTTCAAAATTTTCAGATGCTTATCTTTCGCCCTTCTAATGTCAGAGTGCTGACATCGATGAGAGGGCCATCAGAAGGGAGAGCCCGGAGGAGCTGGTCAAGGCCTTGGCTGAAGCCAAGGTACATGTATAGTTAAACACCAGCAGCTTTCTGTTGCTATGGACCTGTGAAACCATCCATAGGATGGACTGGGATGATATTGGTCGTAGCAACCAACGTGCAGTGACAGTAGCTGCTGTGTTCATTGATCTGTAGGCCGAGGCCATCAAGCAGAAGATTCACGGCGAGCGTGCACCGAACAGAGATCGACCCACCCTTCTGATCACCGCCGACCAGGTATGGAAGTTCAGATTCAAGCAGCTCGACGCTTGTTTGCACTTGCAGCTTCGAACATTTGATCGGTCTGAGCTTGGGTAAAAAGGTCATGGTCAGCAAAGGGGTGGTAAGGGAAAGGCCGAGGAGCGCGGAAGAGGCCAGAGAGTTCATCCAGGGTGAGAAGAATTTTATCTCCTTGCGAATGTCATATACTTATGGTTGAAAGGACATGCAATATTCAGCCGGGAAAATGTTACAGCTCCTCTCTTCTCCGCTGTTGTTGTTCAGGCTACTCCGGCGATCGCGCGTTTGCGGTGAACTACGTTCTGGTGACCAATCTGAGCACCGGGGGTGCAAAAGGAGGATGGGACGTACCTGAGGTAGTAGACAGACACAAATATCTTTTTTCTTTCCCTCAAAACCGAAACAATTCTCAAGCGAGAACCAGAACAAATCACAAATTCACAGTTGTGCATGTTCTGCGCTGCTTTCTGCAGATCAAGTTTCATCACATACCGGACGAGTTCATCGACGATGTGGTGCGTAACCCTAACTCCCTGCAAACAAAAAAAAAATCGTTATGCTTCATGTATTGTAAATTTGTAATTAGTGCGCAAGCCGTGAAGAGAGGAATTTATGTGGAGTGTCTTATTTGTCCAGGTTTCCGACGGTGAAATGACCTGCGTGGCTGGCGGGCTGAGGTTGACGCACCCGTCAGTGCTTCCTTTCATCCAAGAACTAGTGCGTAATTCTCCGCGCTTTTCGAATTGAACATGACCTGCCCAACAACTGAAAATTTAGCTCTGTCTGATCCCGTGGTGATTGCCGGATTGCCTAGATTGGTACGGCGGATAGCGTTCGAGGACTTCCAAGGGAGCTCACCGAGAGGCTTATTCGAGAGTCACTTGAAGCAGAGGGAAACAGTTGACTTTTGTTTGAAGCAGAGGTCGAGTTTTCAGTCATGCTGATGTATTGTACTGTTGTGTGTTGCGCTGGACAGTTTTTGTGAGTTCGTAAGCAAAAGAATGACTTCATTGTTGGCTCCAGCTTGTACATGTTCGCCTGTTTCAAGGCGTGTTCGTATCCACTCGTTGTTTTGTTCGTCTTTTTCTTTTTATCACTGTTCATCTCTAGATTTGATCTTTGGGTTTCATGAAAAAGAGATATGCAAAAAAAAATGAAATGATGCGAACTAACGGTCTTGTCCGTCGAATTGTAATCCAGCAACCCAGTATTGGATGGGCTTCCCCCTCAGTTCGTTTTTGTGAGATGAGGGATTTTATGTTGGAGGGCCGCTAGTTGCGGAGCCAGAAACCGATCATGATAGGGGTCAAATGCTCATATCTAAGTTATATGGGGATCAAATAATAATTTTTCTCTTAATTACTCTCTTTGTTCTTTAATTGATGTCGTCGTTGATTTTAAATTTAACTTTGATCATTCGTCTTATTTAACAAAATTTGATAAATTTCATATATTTTGATATAATTTAATTTATCATTAAAATTATTTAAATCATAACTTAAAATTTTACACATTCAAGCAAATTTTTTTAATAAGATAAATAGTCAAAACTGAATTTAAAAGTAGCCATATCAATTTAAATAACAGTAGGAGTACATAATAAAATTCAGAATCTCTCAATTTATTCTCTTCTAACTTTTATCAGATTTTATCTTACACAACAAACAATCACTTCTATACAATCTCATAATCTACTCTTCTCCGTTCTCAAATTAATGTTACCGTTGAATTTTACAATCAATTTTGACTATTTATTTTATTAAAAAATTTGCTCGCACATATACAATTTTAAGTTGTAATTCAGATAACTTTAAAAATAAATCAAATTATATCAAAATATATAAAATTTATCAAAAAAATTTTGAATAAAATAATTAGTCAAAGTTAAATTTAAAAATCAACGCAACATCAATTAAAGAACGGAGAGAGTACATATTTGCTTTAATTTTTGTACCATAATGTTTAACAATCTAGATTTTCTATAGATTGTCAAATCTAATGCTAAATTTTTACAATCTGTAATAGAAACAAACATACCCTTAAACACAAGGATTTCATAAACAAATTACCAGAATCTCACGGCAGGTTTCAGAAAAGAAATTCGCATTCTGAGTGCGGCAAAAGGTACTCGTCAGCATCGTCAGTAATGTCCTAATTCTTGGTTTGACGAGTGCGAGGGGAAAATCACTGAACGGGTGCGAGAGCCCTTCCAGGCCGCTCCTAGTCCTGTGAGCTTCAAGGAATCGTCCTCCTCTTGCTCCTGCCCCCCTTCCGCCGTCGCTCAAAGCCGCCTCTTGGGATCCCGCCGCCGCCATGGAGGACGACGACGATTTCGGCGACCTCTACACCGACATCATCATACCCTCGTCCGCCCCTGCTTCCGCGCCCTCCAATCCCCCGCCTGCCGAAAACCTACCCCACCAGCCTCCAAAACCTAACCCTACACCGGCTGTGGCGGCGGCGGCGGTGGAGGACGACGACGACTGGCTTCTAGGAGGAAACGACCCCATCCCCGGGGTCTACCCGACAGACGACTGGGCCGATGAGGATGCCGGGCCGGCAGCCCCTGCGAAGCGTGAGGATGCTGCCGCGCCCGCGAAGCCGGCCCTCGCTGTGGATGATCTCGATCCGCTTATGGGCGGAGGTGTGGGTGACTCCGGGCCGGCTATCCCGGGGCTCTCATCATCCGCGGCTGCTGGTGCGGCTGGCAGCGACGAGTGTGACAGTGATAGCGAGGACGACATCCACATCGTGCTCAACGAGACCGACGGCCGCCGGGGGCTATTTGAGGATGAAGGTGATGACGAGGAAGGCGATGACCTCGTCATCGTGGCGGACGGCCCTCATATCCCCGGTATGGAGGAGCAAGATTGGGGAGAAGACCCAGCAGCTACGGGAGCAGAAGGGGAAAAGAAGGATGGCGGTGAGCCTGGTAAGGCTGCAGCGGCACCCAGCGGGAGGATCGGGTACAGTGGCGGCGGACATGGGTTCCACCCGCAGCACCATTCTATGTTCAAGGTCAGTTATTTGGGCCATGAAGCCGTATGATGTGCTCAGGCCACCCCTGCAGAGGGAGACGGCGTAAACCTGGTTGCAACTCACTATGCTTTTAATGTACTGTTCTACTTTGTGTAAATTTCTTTTTCTAGTTTAGTTTCTTAAAATGATATACTGCGTTCCTGATTATCGTTCAACAGTGTAACTGTAAATTTCATTTTTAACATATAATGGAATGAAGAAAGAATCTGATGATCATTCTTTGTCTATTGAATCCTTTGTGCTGCATTTCGAACATTTAGCCCTTGGAACTGGCCATCTCTGTGGCTACTTGCAATACTTCGTCTAAGTGGGAGTTGCTGTTAATGCCGGTTGGTTATTCAGTCGCAAAAACAATAACAACAGCAAAACCTTTTACTTGCAATAAAGTTGAGGTAGGCTTGAGGTGGAACCCAAGAAACCAAAAATGGCTCAATCGCTAATTCGCGATCAAGTTTCAGTCTCCAGATGTGGATGTGATCTGGACAGAGCTTTGAATGATGATGCCACTATTTCACACATAGAGGTGTAGCTTGTTCAGTTCACAAATAGTACCATTGTATAATAAGACACAGACACAAAATAATTGTTCTAATCTGACTCAAAGTGAAGTCAATATGCTGCAGATACTTTCGCCAAGTTTTTGTCAAGCCAAAGCTTCAGCCATGTCCTAAAATATTAGTTTCCCGTATATAAGTTACTCTGCTTCAATGCTGGGTGTGCAAAAGTTTGCCTTCTTGGCTGCAGCTTTAGAGTTAGCTAGCTGATTTAGTTTTCCACTTTAGGTACTCAATTTGGTTATTCACTGCTGGTGCATATGTTTTCATTCCCTTGCTACCAGTAAACATGTTACTACTGACCTAAAAGAATCGGCTACAGCTGAACAAAACCATACTAAGTGCCAAAACGTCTGGTCATTGGGTATATGTGGGGCTATACCTTGCATTACAATACATATGCAAGTAATAAGAGTTAAGTGATTTAACTGCAGATCAAACTGATAAACAACTGCAGCAACATTTCTTGAGCATGTTGGGGGGTTGACTAAAGATGAAAACCAACAAGAGCCACAGTTACAGAGCAAGTTGGGGGCAGTTTGCTATGGAGGAGTTTTGTTGTGTATGGACATGCATGTCTATCTTTGCTCATGTTGGGATCTATGGTGAAATTCTGGTTTATGACTTAACAATGTTTGATACTATCTTAATTTTATGGACTTGAGTTCTCAAGGAGGCAATTTGCCACTCTTCATTTTTATCTTTCTGAAGGGAACCTTCATGTGATACCAATGCATTCTATTCATGTGGTGTTCTATGTACTTATCGCTTTGTCATGCCGACATATGTGTCAGTTTAATATTTATAATATTATTTAATAAAGTCTGTCAATTGACAGCCCTGTGACTTGCATATTAAAGAATGAATGAAATTTTAATATGCAAAATTTGTTTGATTGGGCAAAATCTGTTCACCCTTTTTTTTGGCATGAAAAATATTTACTTGTTGAAGTTTTTATATTCTTTTATTGAATATAGTAATTTTTGTCGCTTGAATTATTGTCTTGCGGCTTGAAATATTTTCTTTTCTTCTTTAATTGTTTATTAATTTTTTTGAAGGTTCTTTTGGTTCATTTTGTTGACCCGGTCTCCTGTTGCAGTATGTACGACCTGGGGCTTCTGGTGAAGGTGCTCCTGGTGCTCCTGGTCAGTTCCGTCCTCCTGGCCCCCCAGGCCCTTTCACTGGTCGAGGAAGAGGTGACTGGAGGCCTGCTGGTGGTAGGGGCATGAGTAGAGGCTTCCATTCTGGCTATGGAATGACTCCGTGGGGTGGCTCAGGGCGTGGTTTTGGTGGACTAGATTTCACACTTCCTCCACACAAGTAAGTTAAACTACTGAACATGCTAATAACGAAATAACACTTTTGGAGTACACAATATCCTACTTCTTTCGGCACTTGTCTTATTTATTGCCCCATCTTTAATCATAGTTCTGCCATAGATGCAAAAAAAATTATCTTTTAGGGCCTAAATCCATAGTAGGCAGCTTATAGCGCACAAGTGAGATTGTAAACTGTAGTTGGAACCAAATCCTCCATGAGCTGCAATATATGTGCATCAATATGGAGATGGACCATTATCCTTTAAAGATTGAATGATCTTCAGTTTTTAAGTATGTATTCGTAAAGGATGGTTTTCATTCAAACCTTTCATTTAGTCAAGAGAGCAATCCTGCTTTGAACTTATTTATTATTTTCTTTTTTCAATTATAGATGTTTACCTTTTGGAATTCCAAATTCATGCTCAGCCATAATTTTTTTTAGTCCTAAGGGTCCTTTATTTTTTTGAATCAGGACAATATTTGATATCGACATGGATACGTTTGAGGAGAAGCCATGGAAATACCCTGGTGCTGATGTATCTGACTTTTTTAACTTTGGCCTTGATGAAGAGAAATGGAAAGACTTTTGTAAGCAGCTGGTGAGTCTGTTCTTTACATTTGCTGTGTATAATGTTGTTTTTCTTATTTTTATTCATTTAAACTATGATATTTGTATCCCTAGCCTACCCCAACTTGCTTGGGACTAAAGGCTTTGTTGTTGTTGTATGATATTTGTATCCCAGGACCATTTGCGACTAGAATCTACAATGCAATCTAGGATAAGGGTGTATGAGAGTGGCCGCTCAGAACAGGTCTCCTATGATCCCATTACAGAAAACATCATCATGCTCTATCAGTGGTGATGATATCAATAATGCTTTTATTATTTTGCATTCAGGACTATGACCCAGATTTGCCACCAGAACTAGCTGCTGCTACTGGTCATCCTGAGATATCTACTGACAATCGCAATAAAACAGACAACGGTCATGCCGATTTTAATGTCCAAGGAAGAGGTCTTGCAAATATGCGGGCACCAGTGGTACTCCCTCCACATTTTTTTGTTGCCCTTCAATTTTCTTTGCAGCTTCCTTTTATTCTGTAGTGATATGAGTTTACTCTTCAGATGACAGGTAGACCTATACAAGTTGAGACCGGTTATGGAGAGCGGCTTCCGTCTATTGATACACGCATACCTCGAATGCGTGAGTCAGATTCTGTTATCGAGGTAAAACTTTTTCCAGGGTTTGGCCTGCGTTTCTATATGATGTTTGGACTGCATGTCAGTTGTGTACGAACCACAGTTAACATTACATCGCTTTATAGATTGTATGCCAGGGCCAGGATCAGACGTTTGATGACACCATTGACCAAACCGAGAAGGATTCTCAAGATGAAAATAAAGGGGCCCATGATCCTGAGGAGGGCAAGCAATGCCCGCCAGATAAAATGAATAATAGTCGTAACTCAAAATTTGAGAAGACAGAACATAGAAGACGGCTGCCAGTATCATCTGAAAGTGATATGTTGGCCACAAATGTCCATGATCACTCCCCTCCTAGCTACAAAACAAGAGATTCTCCTCGTGGAGCGAGGTAGGCCATGCTGTTTATTTTATTCTTGCACTGAATAATGCAATTTTTGCTTCATTTTATATGATTCATTCAGTGTAATTTCCATGGACATCACATGCATAGTTCACTGTACCTAACCAGACATGAATGAATTCTTGTCACCCACAATAGATATTTACTTTACAGTAATTACCCCTCTAAGCACTGCATCTTACTTCTTGAGTCTCACCTTATTTGAGGGAGCCAGGTATCAGTTGGGCAAACTGATTAGTCGTGCACATGAAATATTTGGATCAAAGATTGGACTCACCTGTGTCAACTGGTTTTATTTTTCAATCTAGCAGGTTTTGAAAAAAAATAGTCTATCTGTTGCACAAGAACCTTCACCACTATTTTTTCATCCAATATTTTATTTCAGTTGCTAGTTCTAAGAATTGCTTCTGATAGAAAATGTTCTTTTGCATAGAAGTTGGGACAAAAGACTCACTGATGCTCTCTGAGAAAAGTGTGAAAAGAAAAATAAAATAAAAGAGAAATAAACACTAAGCACCAGATATTCTTTGTGGAAAGTCTTAACATAAAAGCTAGAGAACAAATTGCTTGATACTGTATAGATTATCATGTAGGCTACAGGGATCGCCAAATCATACCTTGACCAGTACCTTTCCAATTTTGTGATAGCAATTCTTTTATGTAATAAACAGAAGATTTTCTGGTGGCAGATATATTAATACCATCTCCATGTGGCAGTTCGAAATACTTTTATGTATCTTGGTGGCTAAATTTTGAAAAGTCATATTTGTATATGTATTTCACATTGCTACATTCATCTTTTGCCTTTATTTTTTCATTGAAATTATATTTCTTATAATGCATGCCCCTGAAACTTATTTCAGGTCATTGAAAGGAAGCTCACTGGGTCAAAACTCTAGTCGAGAAATTGAAGGTTCGAATGAATTGATACCTCGGCAAATATCCTCAAAGGGACGCCGTGATTCCCAGAGAGAGGACCCTGTTGAAGGCTCAGAAACTAAGGGTGACTCAGAAGGGTCACCTCTTGCAGCTGCTGATGCAGCAGAGAAGATGAGCACAGAAGACCACTCTGATGATAATGATGATAGGATTGCATTGGTTGATAGTGTTGAAGTGGAGGGTGACGATGCTACCTCAGAACCTAACACACCAAGTGAGACAAATGAGATTGATAGCTTGGTTCACTCTGGTAAGAAGCAGAAATCTATTTCTAAGGCTGAGCAGCCCATGGGACAAAATACTAGTGAGCAAGATGAATTGAGGGTGCTGAATAGTGACAATAGTAAAGGGAGGTCTGGTAGCAGCAAAGATCAGCACAGACGACTTGAATCTGGAGAAGAAGTTCTTCAAGATAGGCACTCAAAACGAGTAAATGATGTAAGAAGACATCATGACGTGGAAGAACATAACCTTCGTCGAAAAGATGAGTACTCCCGAGATGTAAAACTAGATCCAGGAAGATCACATTTGCCCTCTAGAGGCAGGGAAGATATCTACCAACCTTACGCAAACAGGGATAGGGTAGACATACGGGGCAGAGGTTATGATAGGGTAAGGGATACAGAAACTTGGCCAAGGAGAGAAGATAATGTTCACAGCAGACGAGCTAAAGAAGAAGATATGAGTCTGGAATACAATGCTGAAGCTGGTGCAAGGCATAGGAATAAAGCAAGGCCCATTGATAGGAATGATAGAGATGAAGATCTTCATTCACGGAAACGCTTGGATGATGGTGACTGGAGAGGCACTCGTCAAAGAGAGCGCGTCGACTTGATTTTGAATCGGCGTGAAGGCTTGGATGATTCTAATATCAAGAGAAATAAGGATGATGAGAACTTGAGGAGAATGAAGCCTGAAAGTGATGACACAGTGCATGGGTATAGAGCAAGGGATGACCATAACCGAAGAAATAGAGAGAGGGATGATGGGACTGAGCAGAAAAGAAGAGATGATAATGGTAGGATGCAGGAGACGGTTGATGATCGTCATCATGCCAAAAACAAAAATGACAGCTGGAGACAAAGAGAAAGAGATGACAGGCAGAGACCAAAGCATGAGAACGCATTAACCCTTCAGAGAGAAGAGGGAAGGGGAACTGGTCGCGGTGGCCGTTTTACGGATGATAAGTTGGTCAGTGGTGCTAGGAAGGAGGAATCTAGATCTTCAGTTTTAAGCAAAGATTCCCAAGAACGCACGAGGAAAAATGAACCTTCGAGAGGTCAGGGTGCAGAAGAGAACAGCATGCAGAATAAAGGGCGTTCTGATATACATCCACGTGAAAACAACACTGAGAGGAATTCTAGGCAAGAAAAACAGAACAATAATCGTCTACCTGGCAGTTCTGATACTCGCCATGTGGGCAGAGATAGGCACAGGGAGAGCACAAGAAAGGGTAGAAGTTCTGAGCCTAGTGAGCACGATCCCCATAGATCGAACAAAAGGAGACGTGAAGACCAAGGAAACCATCGCAGTGGCAAGGTATGAAATTGTTGTTGAAAGAATTTTTAGGCATTGGAAATTCAGGTGATCGACCACCTACTGACTATTGGAAAGTTGAGATTGCAATACTGGAAGCATCTAACACATTATGTTGCTTTGATGCGCAAATTTAATCCTGACTACTGTTGCAAAGGAACTGATGCAAAATGTTTGTATGCTTGGTTGTTTAATGACAAATATCTGCACTGACGATAGCATAATTCTTGAAGGCTACAGGTCCTTTGATAATTCCATTGTCGGATAACTATCATCTTAGGTGCATGTTTACAGGTCTTTAGTTTTCCACTTACTGGGCCAGTAGATAAAACTTTTTGCAGTGTCCAGCATGTGGCTGGTGCAAAATGTTTGCATGCATGATTGTTTGGTGAAAAATATCGGCACTGATGGTAGGATAATTGTTGAAGGCTACAGGTCCTTTGATGATTGCTTTATGAGAGATATTACCATCTTAGGTGCATATTTTACAGTTAGTTTTCCAGAATCAGGTCACTACATAAACTTATTTGCACTATTTATTTTCAGTCAAAGATGTCAAATACCCCAGTGTGTGGGTCCTGATTTCTTGTTCAATGCTTTAATTTAGGACTCTATCCGTCCTCAAAAGAGTGTCATTCTTAGATTCAAAATTTGTCTAGAAAAGTGTGTCATTCTCACTTTCCAATACAATACTCAATGTCTCTCCTTTACTTTCCTCGATTCCAGTGTACTCTCTACATTTTCTTAATCTTCACGCCCAAACTCCAAAAAGTCATGTATTATTTTTTTACGAAAGAAAGTCTCTTATTTGAGGACAGAGGGAGTAGTTATCTGTAGGATATTTACAAACATGCAGTGTTCATGCTTTTCTCCGCATCCCAAATAACCATGCCATATTTTTTAGCTCTGAAAACAGAACACTAACCTATTTTAGGGAATATTGTCTGAACTTTGCATGCCAATGTAATACAAGGACCACCAAGAAGTAGTATGGTAGTTGGCATGGGGCATAATTACCAGAGTCATGGTTTGTTGGGTTTGTGGTAGTGGGTAGGCATTCGCCACTTCTCAAAAGTCTGATTCACAAAGGTTGTAATTCTTTGGTTCACTAATCTGGAATAGGATTTGTGAATCGAATATAGTGAATTTATCATATGCAATCTAGGGTACCACAACTCCACAAGAGAACACAGAAGATCTAGGTTCTACACTGGAATACTAGTTAGGGGGAAGAAATAGAGATGACACGAGAGACTTGGGCCGGCCCCATCTATCCAAGATCTCTTCAAAAACCTCACCTCTTCCCTACCCTCACTCACTATCCTACTTGGATGTCTTCTGATGCCCAAACCTCAGCTGCTGCTCTCCCCTCCTCCCCAACTTTCTTCAACTCTTCTCCCAAGGGTCTGCGGGCTGCTCCCTGCCCTTCCTCATCAACAAAGAATTTGAGATGAAAGAAGACCGTGATAGCAATTGACACAATGCATTGCATTTCTATGTGCACAGCAGCCAGTGGATAAGGTACATTGTGTCATGGATGCAACATAGTAAACATAGATCGATCGATAGACAACCAAACAAATCAAACAAACCATTTTGCTATCCTAATCTCCTATATTCTCTTGCTTTCTTCATTATTTGTTGGTTCGACCAGATTGAGTGACTCAAGTGCTGTTTCCCTGCTCTTTGATTCGCTTTTGTACCATGAATTGGTATGCAACAATATTGGGTATGTGGTTTATTCCCTTGTTATGTTTGATGCAGTGTTCATCAATGGTTAAGATGTTACCTTAGCATCTACTGTATGTACACTAGGTTTCAGGATTACTAATAATTTAATTGCTGCAGTCATCCAAATAATAATATTAAATTACAACCACTAAATATTGGGCAAGGTCATTGGAAGTCACTAATATATGCACTAATAGACTCCATTGGAACCACTAAATGTGTATAGTTTTTTTTTTTCAATAAGGTCACTCGAATAATATACTAATTACTCCTGCTAC
>BCLH01001023.1:34123-76357 GCA_001602315.1 Zoysia pacifica | reverse complement strand
ACTAGGTTTCAGGATTACTAATAATTTAATTGCTGCAGTCATCCAAATAATAATATTAAATTACAACCACTAAATATTGGGCAAGGTCATTGGAAGTCACTAATATATGCACTAATAGACTCCATTGGAACCACTAAATGTGTATAGTTTTTTTTTTTCAATAAGGTCACTCGAATAATATACTAATTACTCCTGCTACTCTATTCAGGAAAGTGCATAAATGATCACCAAGCTGATTCAGTTTTTGGGTTACCTTGCTTGTCGCAGTTGATAAATTTGAGGTTTCAATGCTGTTATTTTAGGATCTGCTGCCATTTCACTAGGACCTTCCTCACTAGTAACTGTGTGACTTCCTGTTGAGAGGCTATATTTGATGATGCAAATTAAGAAATGTTATTCAATAATTCCATCTATACCCTCACTTGGGTGCATTTTCATCTATACCATCATCCAGTTTCAGTGACATGTAAGACGAGACTTGTAATCCTAAAAGCATCAGAAAAGCATCAGTCTCTTTAACAAGAACATTTGTTTTTGTGGCAGGCTTTAAGCTCAATGTTTTTCATATATGGTCTAGCCAATAGACCAACTGATTTTACTCTCCTTCATGCATCAGATAAGAAGTTATCATGCTACTCCATCAAACTGAAACAGCAAATTTCTAGGGCATTCTATGAATTTTGTGATCCGGTGCTAGTTTCAGATAGTGAAAATTAGAAATACCTTGAAGCTTCACAAAAATGTTGCACACATCCTGGTTTGTTTCTCTCCTTTAGGATGGAAGTTGAGTGGTGCTAAAAGTTACGTATGTTTAGCATTCGATGCCTAATGGAGAGTTGTTACCTCAAGAACCAATATCATATATATACAGTTCGTGCTGACATGATGGGTAGCTTTAGGAGTTGGACCATACCCATATGGATGAAGTTCTTTTCATAGAATTTGTGGGTATCCAGTGATGTTTTCTAGTGTGCCTGAGTGCTGGTTGTACCCTTGTGAGGTCAAACTAACAGAATCTTGAAATCTGTTGAGTGTTGCCTCTCTATTTGGCCTCATGTTTGCTTCTTGTGCGGTTCGATTTTTTACGAAGGATATTGACACAAGCATGCATGTGATTCATGCATGCATATACTGTGCTTATCTTGATTTGTTGGGTGATTGTTATTTATTAATCATGCCAATATTTCATACGTAAAGATACAACAAATTCAAAAAGTTTTATCTAAGCTCTATTTATACTCTTATTGTTGTAATCAGTCGATCAATTTGGTTTTTTAGTTGGTGATAGATGATACTTTTTGGATTGATTTTTGTGAAGTTTATTTTAAACTAAATGAAGGCATGTACAACTCTGGTACATAACTGATGAGTACCACACTTACAAAAACGAATCAAACTTTTTAGTTGTAAATATTTTTTTTTGGAGATTCTCTTCTCAGCATATTCACCCCTTTGACTGTAATGGAAATATATCTTTGTATAGATTGAGACAAAAGATGCAAGTGAGCATGAGAACAGCAGAAACAGAAACCATGCCACATCCAAGGACAGCCAGAATCCTCAACAAGATACTTCATCATCCATGAAACAAGTGGAAGAAGAGACCCACACAATGTCAGATGATGAAAACCGTGAGGATTCAAGAAGGGGACGCTCTAAACTGGAGCGATGGACGAGCCACAAAGAGATAGAATATAATAATGTTGACAATGAAACTACTGAGACATTTCTTCCAATCAAAGCTGACGTTCAAACCTCAGCCAATGAGTTAGGCAAATCTGATGTTTCCGCCACAGTTGGCAATTCAGAAATCAAGGGCAGTGCTGAAACTGGGCAGACATCTGATAAGATGGCTGAGGAACGTGACCGGCATCTAGACACAGTTGAGAGGCTCAAGAGACGAAGTGAACGGTTTAAACGTCCCATGCCTGGGGAGAAGGAGGCACCTCAAAGCAAAAAGGTCGATACTGAAGTGCAGTCTCCACAAAATGATGCTGTTGCTGATATGGAAGTGAAGCCAGAACGACCAGCTCGAAAGAGGAGGTGGACTGGGAGTTAGTTCATCTGGAGCAGTATTCACTTGAAGAAGATTCAACATATTTCACGGCAGATGCTTTGTTCTTCACTATGTTTTACCTCTTACAATCAGAAGTTGCATTTGATGTATCGTTTTACTGTTTAACTTATATCTGTACGTATAAACTTACATAGTGTTTTTTTGTGACTGGGAACTGGATAGTGTATTCCCCTGTTCTTTTCCCACTATGATTCCTGACCTAGATGTGTGGCACTGGTGCCACTGAACTCTGGATAATTCTGGGGCTGTTTTGAGAAGCTGTCACCAGAGCTTCCCAGTTGAGTTGCTGGGATCTGCAGGAGCTACATTTTGAAGAAGCTGGAGGGTCAGTGCTACAAGTTTTTATTTTTATTTTTTATGAACGGCAGGTGGCCTGGAAGCACTGGATGCTGTATCGTACTACTTGTATTGATGCTGAATTGTAAGCTATGATGGTTGGATGTTTGCTTAGTGATTTAGTTGCAGAAACAATCAGTTAAGCTCCTGTTCATTGAGGACAGGTGATAGAGAACTGGTGTAACCAGTGATGTATGTTTTGATGTACACTTTCATAAACATATAACTGGGAGGGGACATGAGTTAGCAGATGCAGCAGGCAGGAAGAGCGTAGAGCTGCATGCCGCACTGAATATTTTCTAGGTGATTGACTTGTGTAGGATAGCAATGTACATGTATAGCCCCTGTGAAATTTTGCTAATCATATAGGACTTTTGGTTGATACGATTGATGACCTTGATGAAATTTTAGCTCTTCAAATTGCTTTCTTGCTATCTTTTTTTTTTTTTTTGAAAACGCTTTCTTGCTATCTTTGCTTTATGCTTGGCACGTTACTTGCATCCATGGAGAGAAAAAGAAGATAGTTTTTATTAGGGGGTAAATTGAATCAAAACAGCATCTGTGTGGTAATCTAATAAAAAATAGTTTAAGAGGTTTATCTGGACCTTCTTCTTTGCAAAAAGGTTTATCTGGACTTGCTATACTTGAAAGTTCGCCTTCCCTTTTAGAAAATTAGTTTAGTTAGTTGAATTAAAAAAAAGGTTCAGAGATGAATCTACCGGTCACCAATTTTCACCCCTGCTTTTCTTAGCTCGGTCCGTGGATCGGGTCACGTCAGGCTTGTGCTTGGCACACGCCTGTGCTGTCCCGGCGCACCCGAGTTCGTGACCACCCGTCTCTGTCTAGCAATCCGGCCGCCTCTTTCGTCCGATCCCTGTGGGCGGAACGTGGCCGCCTGGGTTCTGCGCGACGCAGAAACGGGGCTCGGCCCCCAGGAACTAGATTTCAGCGCGTGCCGGCACGCGCGGACACGACCACGAAGGATCACGTGCACCCGCGGCCCTCGTCTCGACTCGAGCCAAGAAACACATGCAGGGGTGGCCGGGTGGGTGACCGCGAGTCGATGTTTCAGCCAAAACAGGCGACACTTCCCGCAGATCTGTGACTCCAGTACTGACATGTCGTACCTACCAACCCGGAGGCCCAAAGGCCCCATGCTCCAAGGCCGCCTAAGATAGCCCACGGTTTGCCAAAACCACCGACAAGCCAACTGCACCCACCGTATCCCATGATTCCCATCGCTGTCCCTCTCGGCCTGCACGACTCACCCAGTCACCCGTATAAATTCCTGGACCAGCTCCTGGCCGGCACCTGCCACTCGTTCGCCCTTCCGGAACAGATACAAACCCAACAAATCATAGTATGGCCCCGAGCGCGTCGATGCTGTTCCTGAGCTACCACCAGCTCCACGCCGCGACACCCGCGGCGGAGACGCCGCAGAAGGAGAAGAAGGCGAGTCCACGTCCCGGCGAAGGCGGCGGCGTCCGGTTCAGTGTGAGCCGCGTTTTCTCGCTCGACGCCTTCGCGCGGCGGCGTGATCAGCCAGCGCCGTTCGATCAGGGGAAGAAGGTGGTCGGGTGCAAGCGCGACGCTGCCGAGGAGAAACCGCCGGCGGCGGAGCTGGACGAGAAGTTCGAGGAGGCGCTGCGACTCAGCTGCTGGTCGGCTTAACGTCCCGGACGCGGATGGAAAGCTTGTTGATTTCTTGTCTCTAATGTGAATAGTTAGTAGTCACTGCGATCCACCAGTCGATCGATGCATGCGCCGAGCCGAAGCAAGGCTGCGTATGTGGATTTCCCCTTTTCTTCTTGTGAAAATAACGAGTCATGTAGATAATATAGATTGTTGTTAGGCGCTCAGAGTTTCCAGCTCAAGTGGATTATCTCCTTTGAAGTGATTTTGATAGTTTAAAGTAATTCTTTTTTTCAACTTACAATTTCTTAATTTATTTTAAAGAAAAAATTAAACATTTGACAGAGCTCTTCTAAACGACAATTTTAAAGTTAGAGCTCTGCGAAAGAAGCCTATTTTCCTGTCACTATTTATCAATACTACTATTTCTTATTCTTTGTAAAATCTCTGGTTATGAGTATTTCTTCTGTTTCATTTTATTTATCACTTTAGCTTTCTCTAATTATTTTAAATTAATTGTTTTTATTTTTCAATACACTTTTCTTTTTTTCTTTTCACATTCTCTTTTTTTTAAATATATATCTATCTTTTTTTTATTACATCTCGTCTTTTTCACTTTTTTAAATTTTTAAACTCAGAACTAAAACTGACACTTAAATTGGGAACTGAAACGTAGGGAGTGTGGATCAGACAACCCGACGAGGCAATGTCTAGGGTATCCGTGATGAAAACATCCATTCTGTTTCCGTCTTCATATTTTTTTTTTTGACGAAAACGAAAACAGAAAACAAAAAACAAAGTAATGAAAACGAGCAGAAAAATATGAAGACGGAATATATGGTCGGAAAACAAAACAATTCGAATGGTAATATATGGTCGGAAAATAGTAATTTTAGTCGAAAATGTCATAATTATTAAAACAATTACCAATACCTACTGGCATAAAAAGATATTAGCATATACCATCCATGATAAACATCTATAACATATATCTATAGAACAAACTCGTCCCGGACGAGCGGGTCCTTGTTCCTAGACTATTCGGGTTAGATGCTGTAACGACAAACGATAACATCCACCCATCCAGCACATGACGCCGTGTTTCTTTGCCTCGCTTCCTCGTGCGTGCCTCAGCCGCCACGGAGCAGCGGCGAATCTTGCTGGAGGTGGCGGCGTCGGTCTCGGCGGCAGCGGAGGCGGCGGCACGGGGCTCGGCCGCGGAGGAGGCTGCACGCGGGTGCACATCTCGGTGGCGAGGCGGTGGCCCCGAGGCGGCGCGGAGCTCGGCAGCGGAGGAGGCGATGTTCGGGAGCGCGGTGGCGAGGCGGCGGCGCAGGGCTCGGGTGCCGCTCGGTGGCGGCGATTGAGAGGCGGCGGAGCAGGGCTCAAGCGCCGCTCGGTGGCGGTCGGGGCGAGCCATGCCCTGGCGCGTCATCACGGCCGACCGTCGGGTAGGGGGCGGAGACGCGGCATGAGAGTGGTGAGTGCGAACGGGCGGCGGGGCGGTCGGGTCGGGTGCGCTGGGGTCTGGTAGGGTTCGGCCGCTTTAGCGTCTGGCTTTTATACGGTGGCGGGATATGGGCTAATGGGCCGCGCGAGGCAGGCCGGCTGGATAGCCGGTGGGCTTTTTTCCCGTTTTAAGTTAAACGGTTCAAAAGCTAGATCATCCCCTTAAAAAAGGGGTCCTGCCTAAACGGTAAGAAAACTGTCCATTCGTTTTTGATTCCGTTTTCCGTTTTTATTTTTCTGTTTTCCTTCTGTTTCTGTTTACCAGTTTTGAAAACAAAAGTGAATAAGAAAATTCGATTAATACGGTATCTGGAAGCCGGTGGAGACGGGATTTTTTCGTCTATTTTCATCCCTAATGATTGTTGCGTCAGCAATCAGCAATTGTGTCGAACAACCCAGAATTGGCCAATTTGGCTTGTGGACGCTCCCAATTCACTGTTCTGGGCCTAGTCTTGTCCGGAATCTGTTTCCAACCCAACTAGTAGGACTCTACTCCAGTGAGGCCGCTTCCGCCCCCGTCGGCTGTCCCGCTGCTCCACACGGCGCGCTGCCCGTTGGCAGTCGCTCGTTTATAGTTGCCGGCTTCCTCCATCCTCAAGCTCCGGCCCGCGCCCCATGAAGGTGAGTGGCACCGCTGCCCTAACCCTTCACCGTTCCGGCCGCCCGAGCGCGTGCCGGAGGCTTAGGGGTTCACAGTTCGGAGCTCATTCCTTTCGCGGGCAACGTGTTCGACGTAGCGCCTCACTGGGCCCTTCCCTGCAGATCGCGGTGGAGGGATGCATGCACGGGGAGCTGGACACGGTCTACGATACGCTGCGCCGGCTCGAGGAGGCAGAGGGCATCAAGATCGACTTCCTGCTCTGCTGCGGTGATTTCCAGGTGCCCCCCCGGCGTCCCTCAGTCGTTGGGCAGGGTACTTATCGGGAATAGAGCGATGTCTGCATGAAGTGTGGGAAGCATTTGAGTAGAATGTCGTGTGGTTATTTCTGCTTCGTTTAAGTTAACTTTTGTTCGCCTGATGTAAGATGAATTGACGGTAGTATTCGAGATGTACTCTCTGTGTCTTACAGCTTGACATTGCACTGTTCTATCCAGGCTGTTAGGAATGAGAGTGACTTGCAGTGTCTTAACGTCCCGCGTAAGTTCCGTATAATGAACACATTTTGGAAGTACTACTCAGGGCAAGCAGTTGCTCCATACCCAACCATTTTCATCGGCGGAAATCATGAAGCATCCAATTATCTATGGGAATTGTGAGTCTTTGGCCTTCTTTGTCGTCGATGGGACTTTTGAAATACAGATTTGTGAATTCTTATTGGTTTGTTGCATTGGGGATTTGATCATATCTACATTCACTTCGAAAGCACCAGTAATTAAATTAAGCAATAGTAATATGACTTGCTCAGTGTGACATAAGTCAGTTTTTGACCTACTTTAATTGGATACTACTCTTTTCTGAGTATCTGTTGAACTATGGTGTTCAATAAACGCCTCTAACGTTCAAGACTATCCGAGCAACCTGTCATCAAAGTATGGTGTTGAACAAATTATTTCAAAAAAGGGGATTTCTTTTTTCCTTTTTTTTTTTGTCGGACTGCGAATCTGCTTAGACCATAAACAGAGTGTTGGAGCTTCAAACGTCAAATCAAGAACCGGTGCTCCGTTGCTTTGCTCCCTCACAGCGTTGGCATCGAAACATGCAAAGTTGGGACCCAGTAGAAATGCGTGCTTCCTAACTCAAGCACCGGCGCTAGCTTTAAGCCTTCAAGAACGGGTTGCTGCAGTGGTAAGAATCGATGCCAAAGTCAAAAAAATCTTTCAAGCACCACACATTGTGGATCAGGGGCGGAGCTACCAGGAGACCATCCTGGGTCCTGCCCCCCCCCCCCCCCCTCTTTCCCATTGAAAATTATCTTAAGTATATAATATAAATTGGCTATTTTTTAAAAATTTATTAGATTGTGTAGTGTTTGACTACTTGATTGTGATTTTAAGCTTGTAGAAGTAAAATACAATATTATTTTATTTGCTTTTATTATTAAAATATGAATAAATTTGATCTTAAATACATATTCTAAATTATAGTTTAAAGCAATAGCATCACAACTGGCCCTCTCTTTGCTTTCGTTCACGCTCCGCCACTTAATGTGGATGGTCTTAGAAATTGACTTCAAGGAGACTAGCAATCTCAAACTGGATACATTCTCTGGCCCACTCTTTTTCCCTCCATACCTACTCGGTGGGTAAGTAGGGGCCTCACACAATTATTGATTTATGTATCTATTATTGCTGTATTTTTTGTCATTAAAAAAAATTTGGTGATGTCTGTTATTTTCACTCTGACCTTATTACTGTTTGGTACTATGGAGGGTGGGCAGCACCTAACATTTACTTTTTGGGGTTTGCTGGTGTTGTTAAGTTTGGAAACATCTGAATTGGTGGACTATCAGGAATACATAAACAACACAATTATTACAAAGGCAAGTGTTCTTTTTATTTTGCATGGTACTCTTAATTATCATTACGATTGAGCATGCCGAACTTATTGCTACCTCTGCAGGACACTACGAGAGGCCTCCATACAATGATCACACTATACATTCTGTGTACCATGTAAGGCATTATGATGTTCTTAAGCTCATGCATGTGAAGGAGCCTCTAGATATTTTCTTATCTCATGATTGGCCTCTGGGCATTACCGAGTATGGAGACTGGCAGGAGCTCATTAGAGTGAAAAGGGATTTTAAAGAAGAGGTAACATTAAGTTAAGACATTGGCTTATGTTAAAACTTCATGCCGTAGCATCGTTCTTTTCCTGTAATCTATTATGGCGTCAAATGTCCAAAGACATATTCTAAACTTTGTGTGCTAGGATATAGCGTGTTGAATTTTGAGGCTCGTCCAAGAAAGTGATATTAAAAAGTGATAGTTTCCATTGGCAACATACATTTCTTCATTTTAGATCAGAATCCTACCAGTAACAAAATATGTGATCATCTTACTCGTAAGCATTGGCCTTGGCTCCATGCATTTTTTTTTCTTCTCGGAGCTAATTCTGTTAAGACCCACTAAGTGAAACCTGGGCCAACTTATCTATTGTTCTTTTGAAAATCTTGGTTTTTCATTTCTGTTGCTATGCACTAGGGCAATTTTTCAGACTTTGGGTCTTGACTTCCTTTGCCTGGCATAACTCTGCAATGTACCCATTCCTGCTCCTGTTGGTTCCTCTAATCTCGCTCTGTCTCGGCGTTATGCATCTATTGACTTATGGAAAATCTAACCGTTGTTGATAGTGACCTTTTTTTCAGGTTAACAATAGAACACTAGGCAGCAAACCTGCAGCTGAATTACTCGACAAACTAAAACCACCATTTTGGTTTTCAGCGCACCTGCATTGCAGGTTTCCTGCTATTATCCAACATGGAGAGGGTGGACCTACCATAAAGTTTCTTGCACTTGATAAATGCCTTCCTGGGCACAATTTTTTGCAGGTACGCTTATTTTATTTCAGGCTAATTGTTATCTTTATGAATGTACATACTTGTCTTTGCAGTTCATATTTGTCTCAGGTCATGCTATCCCATTTCAGGTTATAGACATTCCATCCGATCCTGGACCATATGAAATTCAATACGATGAAGAATGGCTTGCAATAACACGAAAATGCAACAGCTTTTTCCCCTTAACCGAGATGCGCTTTACAGTGCGGTCAGTGATATTCGTTAGCATGCAGTCCATATTCTGAAAACATGCAGTCAGTGCTAAATGCCTAAATGTGGAGTTGTTGAATTGTCTTACAGGGATGAGCAGCTTTATACTCAAGATGATCGACAATGGGTTAGGAGCAAGTTGAATGCTAGGGGAGCTAAGCCTTTTGATTTTGTCCAGACTATGCCACCTTTCGACCCTTCCCACCGAGCCCCTAATCATTCCATACCAGGTAAGGCTGTTTCGCATCTTAACAAGGAGGCGTAAATGGATCCTAAAATAAAGCCAAGTCAAAAAACCATTTTGACCGAAAAGTTTTAACTGAGCCGAATTTTTCAGACCTTTAGGCCCCCTTTGGAACAAAGAAAATTTTCTTGATTCTTGCGTTTTGATTTCTGCGAAAATCCTACGTTCCAAAAGAGGCTTTAGTTTAGTTTGACGTCATGAATGTCCTTTTGACCCAGTTTCTTTCTTATCAAAGGTCAAAACGAGCACAAAATTTGACATTTAATTTTATTATTTTAAGCAGTTCTAGTTCCATCTGAATGCTAATCCTGATCCCTTTTATATATTTAATAAGGACCATGTTTGACATCAAGATCGGATATTTTCGTTTTATATTGAATTTCTGAATCGTGCTTAAAGTATTTCTCCTGTGTTATACACAGTTCCATGCAGGAATCCTCAAACTGAGTCTTTTCTCCACCTTCTGGAACTCCCATATTTACTGGACTCATCTAAGGGTATGTCTCTCAGGAATTGTTGGTAATGATTGCTGCTGATTTTTCAGCATTGAGTTTCATATAATACAAAAACGAGAACTGACAGAAGTTTGGCTCTGTCTGGCCCCAGTGATTTTCCTCCACCGATAGTTGATATTACTACATATGCCTCTTGCTTTTTTCTAAAAAAAAGCTCGTGATTTCTCAATTTTTTCTGTTTGCAGGGGTTGACGTTGACAGAAATGAGCCAAGTTCCCCGCCAGGATACGTTCCTGATGATGAAGATATAGAATTGCCTGATGAAGTTGAAGATACTGTGGAAGATGATGAGTGAATTGCGGGATTGTTGGAGTTCCTTCCCACCATCACTGATGCATGATTTGCAGGTGGATGGCCTTACTGTGTATAGTGCCGAGATATATAACGAGGAGCTAACAATGCCAGCGTACCTCCATTCTGTTAAGTATTCAGCTAACTTAAAAAAGAAAAACCCCTAGTCCGGTAGGTTCTGATTTCCCAAAATCTGTACGTTCTCTTAGTAGTGATTTCTGTGGCTTCAGTATTAAGATGGCAGGTTAATTGGGATATGTTCAGAAATCATGCCGAACAGTCTGCTGCATATATCAATGCTATGTCTGTAGAAACTGTTCATGAGATCATGCCACTTCTATTCTGAACACCTCCTCCTCCAACTAAACACGTCATTGCAGCAGATTAGTTTGATAGTCAGACGACCGTCTGAACCATAGTATGTGTGCCGCTCTTTCCGAAGTCCAAACTACACGAACAAACAGAACGAGGAGAGGTCACATGAAGACGTAAAGCAGCACACAAATATGAAACTCACAGCTGAGAATTTCTCAAGAAAACGGACAATTCGCCTCAATGCTGAAAGGATTTCAAACGAGCTATTTCAGCATCGAGACGTGCCACCGAATTGCAAGAAATACGGCTCGTAGACTATTGTGTACTGAAAATAAAAAGACAATAACCAACTACACGTCTGAAACACCCTGGCGCCGTTCTTCCGGGCGTTCTGATTGATTTTCAGCTCGCCGCCTCAACGAACGCCGTTGCCAACCTCCGCATGAGCGGTACGCGCAAACGCCTCACTGGATCGGACCCTCTCCGGTCTCTGCCTGCAAAATCTTTCTTTGACTGGTTGATCCCAGTATCATGGCAACTTCTTTATTCTGCTTATTTTCCTTCCCTTCCCTTCCCACAGCATGCAACCCAACCATCAATTCCTCCTTCCATCGACCAAGTTTCTGCACAGGAATCTCACACAATTCTCTGCAGAAAATCTTACCCAGCACTGACCACATAATTTGGGGCTTGTGGGTTTTCTATTGGCCGCCGGTGAGCAGCAGCTAATATTCCAGGGGGACAACATCACATTCAGTGATGGTGGTTTGAGCGAGACTGATGCTATAACCTACCGCAGAAAACCCCAGCCTAAGCTTTCAGTCGGTCAGACAGATAACCAGTATATGTGAGGCCCATTGGCCCGGAGAAGATTTGGATCTCGCCATGCCACCTCAATCATGCAAGTAAAATTTCGATAAGGGACAAAATTTATTTCGTTGAGCCGATCGAGCCCCCCACTTGCTTGGACCTTGGATCAGTGGTGCCTTGGGTTTAACATAATCGATGTAGTGCCAGCAGGGATCAGATGCTTTGGCTGACAAATTAGTCTTGTGACCACCAAAGCAAGGTAGGCTTCAGTTGACTTGTGGTTTAGATAAGGAGATATGCAACTTAGCAACTTAGTAGTAGTTGTCAAGGCACTTAGGTGTGCTGGCATAGGCAATCAAAGAAAATAAGGTTTCAATACTTGTAGTATCTTTTCTAGAAGGAGTTGTAAGGAAGCTCACATGGGAATGAAAGCATCGGTGCTGAAAATGTTTTAAGTTACACTATTGCTATCAGATAATTGAAGAAATGCCGGACCCATAAACCACAAATTGATTTGTTCTTAGGATAAGTCGACAAGGACAGATACATCTAGATACCGAATACCGTCGCAGTCCATGAACAAGTTGTCAAGTTTTTCAACATTAAGGAAAGACAATCTCAAGTAAGCTGAAAAGACATTTAACCAGCTGGAGAGCCATGAAAGGTAGCATAGTAACCGAGCACATTTATTTATCTTTCATGCTTGTATGCAAGTAAACAAGAGAGTACAAACTAGCACATCTTGATCCTGTAATTAACAACAACAACAAAAACCACATGTGAAGACTACAAGCAAAGGGTCCCTGCATCAAGTTGTGGCCAACCTGTAGGACCCTCAAAAATTATGCAGGCACTGTCCCTGCTGTACTTCTGAATCAAGGCTTGCAAAGTCCCTCTCAGAGCTGAAAAAAAGAAGGCGCATTTTGTCCACAATTGAAGCTTTCTGGGAGCAGTGTGACAAAGACTGATAGGTCGGCAAAGGTAGTAGGTAGTGCTTGATATATTTGGGTTTGAAAAATACCGTCCTCTCATGGAAAACAAGGTGAAAAGGGCAGCACTGACAAAGGGGAGCAATGAAAAATTAGTTTTGTAAAAGTAAAACTCCCCTAGATAACAGACCCTAGAAAAAAAGGTAGAAATCCTCCTCTTTTTTACAATCTACTCCCTCCAAAGAGCATGGAGTGACTGGGTGATCAAACCATGCAAAAAATGGAGGGAGAGAAAATAGAAGAGGGATAGGTAGCTAGTAGGTAATATTCTGCACTGCGCCCATGCAGCAAACACCAGTGGAAATGGCTTTCTTTGGGGGGACACTGGAGGGACTGCAAGCAAGGTCTCTTCAGAAGCATGGCAGGGAAGAACCTAATAAGATGCTAACCATTAGTTTCGAATCCTCAAAGCTAATGGGAAAAACTTGGCCTAGATTAAGCTTGATCTGGAGCTAAATACTTCAGAAAGATGACTTGAACGCTTGATTTAGCTTCTTGACAATATCCTTGACAGACAAACAGAAGTCGTCACCAGTCTGCAAGAACATCACCGGATGGATTAGCACGTGGATAATAACATCATTAAAACGGTGTGCGTCTGACAATGATGCTGAGAGCTGACTAACCGTGGCCATGATGGTGATGTCGAGGGAGGAGGAGGTGAAGGGCAGCACATTGGTGTTCATGATGGTGAGGCCCAGTCTCTCGACCTCGGACAGCGCGGTGATGAGCGCGCCCTTGCGGTTCTCGCAGTGGATCTTGACCAGCACCGTGCGGTCCGACACCCTGGCCTCGATCTCCGGCAGCGTGCCGGCCTCGCCGCCCACGAAGTTCTCGTCGCAGGACGAGCCGTCGTCGTCGTCGGCCGACAGCTGGGACTTCTTGACAAGCACGGCCGCCTCGACGGGCCGCCGGCGAGCCTCGTCCTCAAGGCCCTTTATCTGCTCCTGCAGCTGCTTCACGTACTTGATTGCGTCGCCGAGCACCGACGCCTTGTCCATCTGCGAGCAACGCCGTTCCAAGTCAGTCAGTTCAGTTCATCGGAGTTGGACAAGTCCCGGCCGTGTAGTGGAACCATGGACAAGTTCATCGAATGTTTCCGTGTAGTACCTTTTTGAGGCCAGGAACAATCTTGGAGAGGGCGATGAAGCGCTGGCTGAGCTTCTCGCGGCGCTTCCGCTCGGCCAGGATGTGGTCCTGGTTCTGGGAGAACGGGCGGGTCGCCACCGGCGCCTGCACCTCGGCGGCGACCATTGCGTCGTAGCTCCGCTTGACCGGGCGCACATGGAACGGCGAGACGCCCGCGTCAACCACCTCCTGTTTGGGCGCCTTCACCGGCCCCGCGGCCGAGCCGTAGTACGAGGCGTTCGGCGCCTGCACCTCCGCCTTGGCGAACGCGGCCGCGGCGCTGGGCGCGCCGAAGGAGAGGATGGTCGGCGAGGAGTCGTCCGCGGGCGAGCCCTGCTCCGTGATGCACGAGTCCCAGCTGGAGTTGACCTTGGCCGCCTTGCGCGGGCGCTGCTCCACCGCGACCGGCGCCGCGTAGTGCTGCGGCATCAGGGCCGCCGCCGCAAGCGCCTGGTCCACCTCGCCCTGGCCGAACGCCGCGGCGATCTGCTGCTCCGTGTATTGCTCCAGCAGCGCGTCGGATTGCCACTGGTGGAAGAAGCTCGGCTCGTCCATCACCTGGACGCCAAGAAACCTCGCCGTCAGTACTGAACTAATATTGATCAGCATCACCACACTACGGGGCGCCGATGCAAGTTAACATGGAGATGGAGGCTCACCATATTGGAGAACCACTGAGTCGCCATCTCTACGCAGATTGCTTGGGATCAGGAGGGACGCCCTTGCTTCCAAACCAAACCAAAGGACTGCTAGTCAGCCGGTGCTTGCTAGCTGCTTGAAGAGCAACAAGTCCTGCTCGCACAAACACAACAGTTAGAGAGGAGTCAGAGCTTTGCATTGAATGCAAGCGAGTGGCCCGAATCAGGCAGGAGTGGCGCCATGAGACTGGACCACGAGACCAACCAACCTATGGAGATTGTGGGGCGAGAGAGAGGGGTCAGGCGATCGAGGCCAAGGTCCCGTTCCTTACGACGAGTTCGGGGGCAAGCTGCGACGCCTTATATAAACCTCTGGGGTTGGGCGAAGCCGCGAAGGGGAATATTTTAAGGCCGCTTGGTTGGGCTTTCGGGTGTGAACTACTCGACCTCTTCTTCCCTTCTTCCCGACTCCTTCCTTCGACTGAGCAGCAACTCAACTGCGCAAATGGCGGCGTAACTATTCCCCACCGTGGTTTCCACTTGTATGAACGAAGCATAGATTATTGGTAGCTACATGGCTTGTATTGTATTGGCTACGGGTAAGCAGGAGGGAGATGTTTATTTGATCGCCATACATCATCGTGATGTCAGTGGAGATCACCAGGAGATCATATGGAAATTGTCACTACAGCTAGAACTAGAATTGGTTTGTCGCTTCTTGTGGTCGTTGTTCTCCGCTCCATCCTCCATGGACTTGGGTTGCTTCATGCTGCTCTCTCCCTCGACAATTTTCGCGCAGTATGTGCCTTTCATATTGAGAGAAAACTGAGCATTATTATGGCACAAAGAGAAAATTTGGCTATATTTGTGGCGATCATCATCAACTGCTACCATATGTTTTTTATTTAGAAAAGAATAATGCACACTGCATTGTGCAGCTCTTTATCCCCCCCCCCCCCCCTGAAATGCAGTGTTGGATGAGATAAGGCAGCAAAGTAATTCAGATTCGATGTCTTATCCAGCTTTTCAGAGATATTTTCCCATCAACGTCCACTCCACTGTATAATATCTCGATAAGACTCTGCACTAGAAGCTTGAACTTGATCAATTGATCCTTACGAGTCTAAATCGACCGGCCAACATTACTATATTTTCTCCATCCAGCACTCATCACAACTAATTAAAGGCTGCACACAGCTCCGGGACTAAATCGCTTAATTTACCAACAAGCAACACTATGCAACAATTTGCGCAAATTAGTGCTTAATTCTCTGAAAATTTTCTATTGCAAGTGCAACCTGCAGCTCGTCAGAAAGATGCGTTGGTGGATTATGACCTGGGCCCAACTCGATCACATGGGGCCAGGCTAGTGCGAGCTACTCGTAAACTGAATAATGGCCAAGTATTTATGTTAATTAGACGAGCAAGCTGGGATAGTTTATGATCTAACGACGGATTAATCAAGAGATTTGTTCGGGATTTGCTCAGGATCTGCACGGGTGGGTGGACTCCCAACCGCAGCTCGGTGCGCTAGTTGCGCCAGTTTCGTGGGAGGGAGGGATAGTTGCAGAAATTAAAATTTTACTGAACTGCTAGTTTTTAAAGTCCTACGATTTGGCTCCCAACTTCTGGGTAAGAGTTTACGTGGACAGGATAATTAATCTACCCTGTTGGCCACTCCTACTGTTTTTACTCACTTTTAATAGGATTGCAATCGATTTGAGCTCAATCCTACACTCATCATTTATACACTACATAAATCTAAATCATATTGAGGGCAATTTTTTTTTGCACGCATTTGCGCCTTGTAAATAACTCTGTTCCCTACTCACAATGAAATGCCGGAAAATCTTTCCGGATCTTTCAAAAAAATAATTTGCTGCTGCCAGCAAGCTACAAGCCGCCACCGCATGGTGGAGGCTGGAGCTCTGCTGCGCTTCAGCTTATCAGCAGAGCAGCAACAGCGGCCAGTTCGATCGTGATAAGAACCCACGTAGTACCCCCCATACCTCCAGCTTCAGTTCCATGAATGTTATTTCACCCCATGCCTGATCGATGCCTCGATGCATCTATCGCACGATGACGACCTTCCGCGGATCCGGCCAACCACCTCTCATTCAGCCATGAATTTCATCCATGCAGGCATGTGTGAGCTTTACTGCTACACTTTGAGCTTATCCTCACTTGCCTGAACTGAAAGGCTTGTGGGCTTTGGTACCTGCTTGGTTGTTGCTTGCTGCTCTTTCCAAGGCTTGCACATGGCCAAGGTATATTAAATCGGGATCCCTTTAATAAACAACACACCCAGCTGAGCTGGTGATCACGAGGCAAGAACGATCGAGAGGAAGCTGATCCCTGGCCGCCAGTCCAAAGATCAAGATATATATAGCTCGGATTTTTCTTCTTAAAACAAAATTGTGATTCAAGTAATTCTGACAAAATCACCGTTAAGCATCGTTGTCGCCGTCGTCCATGGCGCAAGCAGTGAAGCAATCGCTCTGCCTGAATCAATCGCCCATGCCGATCGTCGGGTTTACTACAGCTTATTCACCAACAGGAGCTGGTCTGTCTTATGGAGCTCCTTATCTACCAGGAAGATATTTTTTTTTAACAAACCAGTATCAGCATGGGCAACTAAAGCTAGCTAGGCAAAAGTTCTTGCATGTATGGCCACATGTTCTGTCCATTAAATCACGTTTTGGGCAACGCTAAACGTATACTAATCCAGGAAGGAAGGTTCATGGGCGTTTCAAACACGAATCCACCGAAAGTGAAGGGCGGAGAAGGAAAAGCTGCATGAACGCACGGTCAAGTCAAAGCCGGGGGGCTGGTCTCGGGTCTGGAGTGGACGACGAACCTCCCGAAAATCCTGGAATTCGATTCTCTCGTAGTAGTATATTGCTGTAGTTTATGACTGATAGACCGAATAGCGAAGGAATCGTGTCTAATAAAGAGACCGAAAGATAAATATCCCGTCAGTTTGTGCTTCCGCGTTATATTGTTACGCTGAAATGCGGTCCGTGACGAAATCTCAACGCGTTTAATAAAGATTGTAAAATCTGATCATATTTATCTTTCGGTTCTTTTCTCGTCCGGCCTCACGCCAGGATCGATCCCCTTGAGCCATGCCGATGATGATCGAGGTGACGATAGCCCAAAAGTCATGGTTCATCTAGAAGGCTGCCTAGGGAATCACTAATTTGTCGTACTACTCCAGTAGGACTCCGTAGCCAATTTGCCGGTGGATCGATCCTGCTGCCTATCACTGGCTCCCATTTTCTTCTGTTGCTGACTTAACTGGTACTAGTGAGTGTCCCTTTCTCACCTTTTTTTCTACGCATCGTGACAGATCCATCGATCACCGCCAAGTTGAGTTATACCTGACACTGCGATACGTGGACGTGGAGCAACAGTACAACGCGACGAGCACCAGGCTATGATGACGGGCTCAATTTCTCCGGCTCCGCCGACGCGGCCGAAAGCAGGTCGGAACCCGGCGGGGAGACCGCCGCGACCGAGGGAGGCCGTGTGGCCACAGGTTTCGCGGGAATCTTGGAGGCGCGCACCAACCATCAGCGTGACGCGTCCGGCGCCGGTGACGGGCCGCCAGACCACGGATCGTGGGCGCGCGGGGGAGCACGCGTCGGCTCGGCAAGGCTGCCCGGCGTTGGCGTGCGGGCATGCGGTGTCGGGTCGAGCATGCGGGTCGCTTGACCGGCACCAGCCCCCGCGGCAACGTGTGGGGTTGCGGAGCCAACGCGCCCGGCCGGTCGTGTCGCACGTTTTCCTCCTTCGGCTTTGCGGCCTCGTGGAGGAGTTCACACGACGCGCCGGCGTCGCGCGCGCTCCCGGATTCCTGGGGTCCGGAGACGGTCACTCCCGCCGCGTCTCGTGTGCGCTCGGGGATGGATCCAGCTCGGCGCCTCATCCGCACGCGGCCGTCGCGGTTTCGCTTTAGACCGGGTCGCTTGCTTGATTGCTTAAATTGCTGCTCACCTGCGTGTCGACGCGGGCTCGGTCAAAAACGAGCTTTTTACAGGGCGATTGCGCCAAATCCTATCACCATAAAGCTACGCCTGTCTGGGTTGGTCCGTGAATTCCACCTGCTTTTCTGCTGAGTTCGGCCGCAACAGCTGCTCGATCAAGTTCGTCCCCATGAACGACAGCGCTCCTGCTTTTTTTTTTTTCAAAAAACAGACGATGATTGAGCTATTAGAACAAGAGCCCAAACATTTTTTTCCTTTTGCTCTCTAGAAAGACTCCAAGAAAATTTGGCGACGATGCCTGCTATAACCACACTGCGAAATACTTGATCTGGGATGGTTGGGGCATACTCATTCTCATCCCAATTTCTTCAGTCGAAGAACGAGACCTGATTACACTGACAGGGAACTCGATGTTTCCATCCATGTAAAAGACCACGCATGCATATATACAAAAGCGACGTTTTGTCGCGAGGCACGAACAGCAATCGGCAAACAGGAGCTCCGGTCAAGTCTCTAAACCCAATAATTAACAGACGGCTGTGCCACATTCTCTATTATTCCAGTCACGATCTCAGGATCATAATTTTGCGTTAGTTGCATGTATACACGTATAAGTTGGCCTGGCGTTGTCTAGTTAATTAGAGAGTGTAATTATGGATTGGAGCAGTTCAGACAGCCAAGGAAAAGGGAGTTTTCCGGCGCTAATTAATCTTAGTTACTTATTGTTTATCGACGCGACAGGATCATGCGTATCTTTTAGTTTAAACGGATCCTAAAGAGAACCTCGCATGATGAGTACGTACACGGAAGAGGAGAAGTCGGAGTAATACAGCCACGTATACGAGTATACGACATTTTATTTTTCTTTTACTCGAGAGAGAATTAGGTAGGGGCACGGATGGGAGAATAGAAAACAGTTTAAGAGCGTTAGTCTCCAAGCAAGATCATTCCTGCACTTTCCGGTGCTAAATTAGCTTTCATCCATGATAGTGCATGGTTTGAGTTTTTTTTCCAACACCGCGCATAGCGCGTTTCGCGTTAACACAGAGGAGAAACAACCCCAAAAACAGTTCAGGGAATTACAAACCTACAAAGGAGCGATCAATCCAACAACAAAGCTAAATTGCACGTCACAAGATCATCACCTTTTTCGCCACTACAAAAGCGAGGGAGAAATGATTATGAAACACACGATTGTAAAGCTCGTATGATGGATGGATACAGCAAACAGGGTGATGGCTGGCCAGGAATTCGTTTTTAAAATCATTATCATTAGGACAAAAAATATAGTTCAAAAATAAACTAAAATTATTGTCCCAACTACAATAATTTGAGAACAGAAAAATACGGGCAGACAGAAGGCGACCATAACAGGCTTATATTCATAGTAAAAAAAAAAGCACGGGGCATCTCCACACGTGTGCAGCGCTTAGAAAGCATCGATCGATTACACCGCACGTAACATGTCGATTACTCTAAGTGCAGTTAAACACACTTGCAGTAATAGAATAAGCAGCATGATTGTACTTGCTTTTGTACTTCCAAGCTAGGGCATGGATGGAGTACTATGCAACATGCCAACAGGCACGGCTTTTTCATCAACTGGGCCACTTGCCACTAGATTTATGTATACATCGCCGGGACAACCGAGATTTTGATTAATTAAGCTCCATTTTCAAGACTTGATGAAGATTCCCCCTGAGATTACAACAGATCTTGGAGATCGCCAAAGTGCCTGATTTTCTTAATACGGTAACTTGAAGCGGGAGCATCGATCGTTGGGTTGTCATCAGAGAAAGCTTTAAGCCTTCAAGGTGTGTGGCCGCCAAATCCTCGCAAATCCAGTGTTCTGTTACAGTGCTACTAGTAACAAGGGAGTTCATTATCTAAAAAAACTAACAAGGGAGTTGATAACTTGGGGCGCGTTCGGATGACATTTTTACTGCGGCAGCTGCGGCGTTCGGCTGCAGACTCCTCTCTGCCTTTTACTGTAGCCACGTTTGGTACAGTAAACAACGTACCGCAGTAAGAAGTGGAAACGAACGTGCCCTTGATATCCAGCAGATAATGCAGAGTTACAGACCGACAGATGAAACTGCATTCAGTTCTGAAAATAGATACGCTCGATGATCGTGCCAGGCACTCATGCCAACTGGATTCCTTGCCAGGTCGCTTTGTTTACAGAGCAAGGTCTATCGGGCTGCTTTTGGTGTGGCCGCGCAAGTTGCTGGCAGAGTTCATTGCTGCCATGTTTGCATGCAGCTAGCGCTACTTGACACTTGACAGACACACCACGCGAACACCACATTATGTATGGAAGTATATCTGGGGCTAAGTGCTTAATGGAGCAAGTGTGATCTGTGGATGGCAAGTGGGGAGCATGGCAACTGGCAGTTGGGCTGCAGGGTTTTTTAGATCGATCAACTTGGCCCTAGTGGATGCCTGGAAGAATGTGGTCATTAGTGGCGATCCATGTGCCGCAGGAGAACCAGATTCTATTAGTAGTTCAAAACCAAGTAGTTAAAGGACGAAGATGAGCTGCTCTGCTAGATAGTACTCAGTACCATTTTTGGGGTAAATATAAAAATCAAGGATTTAAATGTAGCGCTATTGGTTTGATTTATTTTGTGACGCATGCAGGTAGTAGACTACCTATAGCGCTAGGGATGGCAGTTTGGGTATCGGGTTCTCGTCGGGCTTTAGACCTGACAAATGCGAGTGCGGGGTGAAAATTCACCCGCGGATTGTATCCGCACCTAACTCGTATAATATGTATAATATCAAGTGTGGATTTTATTTTGCACCCGTAGATGCCGCGTCAAGCCTCGAATACAACTAATTATATAATAAATCAGTTTTTATCTTAATAATCCATCACTTGAAACTCGACAAAAGACTCAAAACCCGATCTAAAATCCGACAAAAGACTCAAAACCTGATCTAAAACCCGACAAAGGACCCGAAACTGGTTTTAATAGTGCCCAACCTTCTCAGGTATAGGAAATATGGAGCAGGATAGCGGCTAATAGAGTGCATGTATTTCTTAAAATTAATCTGAATCAGATTGCTTGATATTTTTTTCCTAAGCAAGCGTTAATTCGGACCTGATTTTTACTTCTTTTTCCTGAATCATGATAGAACATTTCTTTAGAGTGATGGTGACCGCCGTTAGCTACTTGTTTCAAACGACCTAGCCCTGAAAATTAACCGGATGACCGTCGGGTTCTTTGTTCTGAAAATCTCGATCTCACTGGCAGTCAGTCAAGACGTCGGCAAGCTCGACCGGTTAGAGAACGTGTCTCGTCAGGCGACGGTCGGTAAGTGCGCACCGCGCGCCGGTGTGCAGAACTTTTGGACCCAAAGAACCGCACGCGCCCGCTCTGGAACGCAGCTCGCAGTTAAGCCGACGAGGGTAGTCGAAAATCAGCGGGCGAGACGGGGTTGCAGACTTGCTGTGCGCGCGCGGCGCGCACCGCGTTTTCTTCGACAACTTTTTCACGGTCTGGCAGCTCATCGACCTCGGCGTGACGAAAATGGCCCCAGTCGTCGTGCGCGCGGCTAGAAATGATCGATGCTATGAGAAGTTTCGGAAAGTGAACGGGCACCAACTGCTGGCTTTGAACGGTGGTGCATGAACGGACACGAAGGCATGGCACCTGCCGTTGATTAACCTGCTCGACCGATATCGCAAGACAGCAGCGGCAGCGCCCCATGCGCGCTAATCAGGCAGCCAGCGCCACTCTGCGTTGCACCTGTCCTGCTGTCCATACCGTGGCCGCCGTGTCTGCGCTACGTTGCGGCGACGGCGAGAGTGATGCATGGGCGCTAGCGCTACCCATGTGTGCGTGCGCACGGACAGACAGTGACCAGCGAAGATTTGATTTGGATTGAACTGATGGTGCCTGCGTCCATCGATCCAGAGAGGAAGGATAGGAAACAGATTCGGTCGATCTTTGGCCAGGCCCCAGAAATAAATGGTGTTATCGCTACACATACGTATCCTGGTGCAGAGATACCATCGGATCGGAGCGTGTGCTATAATCTTGGAGTACGCGTAAGGCAGTACGAGACACCTCAAGCAGAAAAGGAGACACCTGAAGATGGCTCCACTGGCCGATACGCGCATCGCTCCACTTGTTTTTTTTTTAAGCCCGCTCCACTTGTTTTTGTAATGCGGAAAGCCTAGTTTAATTTGTTCTCTTGAACATACAAACTTCACAAGAAACTTTGGCTCTGCTATTAGAAGCTAATACTATGTACCGATTGGTTCCATTCAAAAGCTTAATCTGATATAAAATGGCAGACACTTGTACTTCAACACAGAACAATCTCTCCATCATTGAATAAATTTAATTTCAAGGGTTGAGACTTTCCAGACGTGATGAATTGAAAATCAACACAAGGCATAAATCGCAATCCATCAACCAAAAAAGTTAAACTGAGCTATCCAACAGTTTTGCAAACGCACGAGGTCATTTCATTATGGCACATGGCAACAGAACTTTAGAAAACTGCTGGTTGATTCTTTGAGCAGCGCCAGATAACGTTGATTATTGATCCTTGGTGTTTAACACATGTATGGTTAGTATCGAGATCACGTACCTCGGGTACCTAATAGATCGCGTTTGAACATGTGAAGTTGGGGGTCAGGCGATCACGGATTTCGACCCTCTAACGGCGACCTACGGCGGTCCTGTCTTTGCCGCGCGGGCACGCAAAGACCTAGCCTTCGGAGACCGACCCCCGAGTAGCGACCCATAAGAGGTAGATATCGCGTTATAGTATATTTACTCTGATGGCCAACTGCCATCCGCCCTGACGGGACGGGACGAGATTCACCACGGCGACACTCCAGCAGAAAGCTGCGACGGCTGTCGGACAAAACATGACAGTACTGTAGCCGACACAGTGGCGCCGGACGAGCATCACTGTATCCGCTGCTGCGCACGATGCGACGGGTCACGACCACACCTGGACGAAATGAAATGATAGCGACAATGACGAAAGGGCCCACCTATCGGTCTGACGACAGGATCGTGTAGGATCCACCACTTGTAACCCAATACCCTCTCCTATATAATAAAGGGAGGCCCAAAGAGCGACAGAGACACGGCAAAACATCACCACAAACAACAGCCACAAACACACGAAAGACAACCACGAGCTCCATTAGAGCCTAAGGGTTCTTGCATCCTTCCGAGCAAGCACCTCTACTCGTCCACGTTTCGGGTTCTTCCGCGAAGAGAGGATCCCGTCTTGTAACGTTATCGTCGAGATAATCCGCTCTCTGATCTGAACGTAAGGTATTACACCGCTCGAGGTGGTTCGAACCAGGTAAAAAACACCTTTGAGTCTTCTTAGATCGGATCATATCGAGTCCGAAGACGCACCACCCCACGATCGTATATTTACTGTGCCGATGATCAAAATGTCGACAGTTAGCTCAACGATGCTAATCAATCAAGATTGCTTGCGAGGATTAAAAGGCAGTGAGCTGGCATCGATCACACGCACATCAGGACAGACCCAAGAACTTCTCGGCGAACTCTTTGTTTTGGATTCATCCACGACGGGGTTCGCCATGTCCAGCTCAAGCCTCGAGAGGAGAATGTCCGCAGCAGAACAAACAAAATGTAAGGGTCTAAGGGATTTCAAAATTCAAATCATTTGGCAAAGGCTCTTGCCCCGTTTGGTGTTCTGTGTGCATGTGGCGTGCATAAGAAAAGACACAGAATGATAGCAACATCTAATAAAATATTTTATCACGTTGCGTATAAATATACTTTGTTATCCTTACGACAATAATATAATTTGGGAATGAAGTGAGAGTTCAGACCAAAAAACCTGCATAGTTCCTCCCGTCCCGTCCTCGAAAAAACTAGCGTTGCCGGGGATCCGCTGCCGAGAGCCGTATCACAACACCACCAACCAATCCGTCTGTATCTTGTCTCTCGTCCCACCTACGTCGTCGGCCTTTTGCTGCCTTGCACTGCACACCGCGCTCGCTTACCAACCTCTCCACACCTTTTGGCGCTGTGCCGGCGCGCTCTAGAGACGCCGACGCCGGGCCGCCTGGGTCCTGGCCTGGGAGAGGCTCGATCTGGCGGAGAAAAGTACTGCTCGGGTCGAGTCGGAGATCTGCGTGCGTGGTCACATGGCCATGATCTTCTGGGGGAATTTCATAGGTCGGGTGCACATGAGCGGGCGAGGTGTTATCGTGCACCCGTGGCCGTGCAGCGATTGTAACGTTAAAGCAAACAAAAAAAGTTGAGTGCATGTATTTTATCAATGGTATCATTTAAGTCATATTTTCATAAAAATAAATATTTATATTTAATTTATCACAAAACTACAGTTATTATATTCAATTTATCACAAAACTACAGATTTTGTATTTAATTTATCACAAACTACAATATATATATGTGTTTTTAAAATTATTGTAGCAAATTTATATGTAGTTTTGTAAAATTCTACTTTAAATCTGTAGTTTTGCGATAATATAGATAAAATATTTGTAGTTTTGTGAAATTTACTCAAAAAAGTTTGGTGGACTAATCAGGGAAACCAAACTGGGATGACAGTCCTTTCACTCGGGCCTTGTTCGGTTTGAGAAAATTTGCAGTGGATTGAATTTGTACGTAGCTTGTTGTAGCACACCGGTTTCGTGGGCTCCTTTTTAAGAACAGACTACAGAGGAAATGTTTACAACTGTTACACTTAAAACCTGTACTCTCTGAATGACGTAAAAAAAAGCAAGGAAGGAACAGACGCGTCCCTGCATCAAAATCCATTTTAAGATCCATCAAAACTTAATTAGGATCATATATGTATCTGAGGCAGATACCAAAAGCAGATCCACAATAATGCAAAAGACAGCATTATTTGCATCACGTCCTCATTTCCTGGACAGCACGGATGCGATACGACAAACTGCAGGCAAAAGAAAGGCGAGAGGCGTCTCCCAACATACATGTGCTCTTACAGCGTGATTAGACTCCATGTAACATGTCGTCACTCGGTCCAAATTGCAGTGCGTAATGCACTAAGCACCATAATTGTACTACTTCCAATGGCAGCTTGCGTTCCCCCTTTTCCTGGGATCGAGAGCGTGGCAGTGGCAGCGGCACCCACTTGCCGTTGGTTATAGAATAGTACGAGGGACAAGTGGACAGCCTCAGATTAGCTTGACTGTGCTGCACCATCAGGGCCATCGATTCCACCCTGCGTGTCCAATGCAATTGGTCGCGACAGATCTTGGTCTAATCAAGTCGCTTGCAGCTGCAGTTGCCCCGCAGCCCCAGTTGCGAGTATATCTGGGGTACTTAAGCTGATCAGTCTGATCTGTGGATGGCAAGTTGAGGAGATGGCAGCAGCCAAAGCGCTGCCAGGCCCGGGTACACCAAATTGGCCCTCATGCTGATCGATCAGCGGCGCTCTGATCCATGTGCTAGAAAGAGAATCGGTGACTCGGCTTAACCGTACGGGTGCTTGCGAGCTAGGCAGGGTGGTCTGGAAGTGGCATGGTTCTTGCTATAGAGTCATCAACAGTCAGTTCTTTGTTAACTTAAGCTTGAACAGGATTTGCTATTACGAGAGAGAATAATAATAATAAAAAAAAAAAGAGGATCAAGCTATGATCAGTTTGGGATGGTACGCAGCTGATGCTTCTGGCAAAATCTGCACCATCTGCTACAAGATTAGGCTGAACCTGATATATATACATTCTTGTTACTACTAATTAAGGATAAAATCAGTATCAGTTCTCGTTTTCTGATTATGCCATGCAGATCGCAGAGTTTTTTTTATTCCGACTATTTAGATAGCAGAGTAAGCGGTATTATTGCAGCAATTATTGCAGCAACAAGGTGGAAATGTCAGGGGAAGAACCGGTGACACAATACCAAACGAGAAGGTAACAGATGCCCAGTGTACCAAGAATATTAGCATCCGAGCCCAGTACCGGATTCATTCCCCTCATCCTCGACAGATGAGCCCTTTTTTGGCCGAAACAATTGATCGATCCTTGTGAATTCTGAGGGCGGTTAGTGATCGCTGCCACTTGCTTCAAACCTATCCAGTTATTCAAAGGGATAATTGCTTTTTTGAATGACTTTGAAATTTCAACTTCGCCTATTTCAAACATGAGGTTCCGTTTGACCTTGGTTTGTCACACCGTCAAGTTAAAAGGAATTATGAATTAAAAAAATTAAATACTAAATGAAGAAGGAGAGAATCATCTGTGCAAAGATCAAATTACCCTGGAACACTTTTATTCGGCCTCCCTCCCATCAAAAATGTTGCTACCCAAACAATTTCCTCGCCTCGCCCATGTTCTCTAGGTTAGAGAACCGGCGGCTGGGGGCGGGCTGGCGGGCGCAGTTGCGTGCAGCGCTAGCACGTGGGCTGGCGAGCGCGCGCTAGCTAGTGGCTGGGTCAACCGGATTCATATCCTTTTCCTTTTGTCTCCTTTTGTATATCAAACTTTGTCATATTTAATTTTTATTACAGAATCAACGTTGAGTAATAATTACATGATTCATGATCGTACTTTTTAAATATATTAGTATAACTTAAGTAATAAATGATTTTAAATCATAGAGTGTTGATTATGTAATAAATAAATAAAATTGAGTACGGTTAAATTTGACATCGAAAGGCAAGGGGCGGGCGCGCGAGCGGCTTGGGACGGGCGGGCGTGCGGACGGGCACGCATGCGCTAGGCCGGGCGAGCGCGCGAGGCCACTGCTGCTGCTGCTTTGGGCACGCGGGTGCTGCTGCTGTGGGCAGGTGCGAGCAGCAGGCTCTCATTTTGCTAGTTTAACTGTCAAAAACTTAGACCTGTATATAGTCAGTGTTCTGAATATATATAAATGTGTTTGGACATGTGATTATTGCTAATCTGGTCACCTATGGACATAAGGACATGAATGATTGTTGGTAATGTGCTCATGTATGAGCATGAATGATTGTTACTAATGTGTTAATGTATGTTGTTTTATCTTTATTAATTGTTGCTAATGTGCTTTCGTATGAATGTTGTTATAGCATGTTGCTCAATCTGTCAAATTGATACATGGTGTTTGCTAAAAATTTTACTTAAATTTAATTAATTACCTTTAAAACTTCTTGACAAAAGTCTATCGAATTGCTTTCAAAATAACATTTCAAAAAATCATATCAGAGTCAAATGATCAGAAACATGTATAAAAACATGGTCAAATAAGTAAAGGTATATTTATCTTTTTAACCATAACTTCACACAGTTAACTAAGCATAACGAAAAAGAGTCAACATGTACATTCGTTTTCAGAAAACAGAGTCAAATTAATAAAGTGCAGAAAATAAATCTTTAAAACAAGGTAAAAAAAGCAATCGCCCCTTTTCAAAAACTGAACCGTCCATCCGTATCCGTCGACGCGTCGGCAAGCTCGACGGGTCAAAAAATGTGTCGGCTTCGATCGGGCTCGGTTCGGTACGTACGCACCACGGCGCGCGATTTACGACAACTGCATTCACGATGGACGCCTCAAAACGCAATGCATGGCTAGACACGAAGGATCAAATATGATCACAAGTCACAAATCTTGGTCTCCGAGGGATCTGAGCCGGACCAGTACTAAACATCAGTTACATCACAATCTGATGGTGATGGAACAGTCCACTCACCAACTCGCTTAAATGACCGTGCGTGTGTGGCACACTTGCATGGCTGGTTGTTGGTTACCTGAACCCCAAGCATCAGCACATCTGGAGCCCAGAGATTGCTATTTGCGAGCAGTAAATTAACAACGAGATGCTGTACGGATCGAACGATGCCAGCTCTCTGATTGAGCAACCAGACATGATCCGGTTTACGCCTTCTTCAAAGCAACCCCTCTGTGATGATATATCTCATGAATATCCCCGTGACTGAAACTATGTTCAAAATCACAGTATTCGAGCTCAATTATGTAAAACACTTCTCAACAAATTCGTGTTTTACATAAAAATTCAATGTTCAAAATGCACGTTCAGACTTTTTCAAAGAAATGTTGCAAAATAAAATTTTATTATGAAAGGTATTGAAAAGACTTGAATTTTAGAAATTTTTACAAAATTTTATTCAAAGCCCAAATAAATTATTTCTCTTAAAACGATTTCCTATCTAGTATATTTTGTAAAATAAAATCTATTTCGAATTTGAACTTGGGCCAAAAATAAAAGTTGTTTCTTTTAAAAAGTTCTATAACTTTGCAAAATTTTAAGATTTATTGAGCTCGGGAAGTCAGTGTTTCAAAGAAAAACAGGGAGGGCGCAGACGATGGAGCTCCCTGACGACTCTCCTGTTTCGGTCTCCCTCGACGTCGACAACACCCATGCCGGTGATTTTGTGGAAGCTTTGGTGAGCTCCTTCAAGTTTACTTTCGGGTATGATCTCTTAGACCTCGTGCACACCTTCTAAGCTCGTTAATCGATCGAGAACATAGTTTCTTGCGCAGAAATTTTGGAGTGGACCGCCGCTGGCCGCCTGAACCATGCACCTCGACGGCGAGCTCCACTGTCTGGCCATCTTCATCGACAACAACCTCAACACCAACCTTCTCCATCCCGCAGTGAAGCTCCCAGTGCTTCCCAAGTTGACTCCCTTCGATCGTAACGCCGCCACGACCTCGCCGAAGTCCACCTCCGGTCACCTCTCGCCGCCGGCTGCATTTTGGTGAGGCCCCCACCTCGAGGACCCCCTCTCTGGATTCTCTTTGTCACGGTGGTCATTTTTATGTTGCTCGTTTCGAGTTTCACCGTCAGCCGTCGTCCTCTGATGAAGGCGTCGCCGCTAGCTGGTGAATTTTTAGTCCTCGCTTCGTCCCGCTGTGGAGCCCCTGTTGGGCCGGGATGAAGTGGCCCACACACCCCCTTGCCCTGTTTCCCTTGTGGGCGGAAACCCCTGTGGCCCAGTGCTGCTCGGCCCACCTGGCTGGAATATTGTTAATTGCGAGCGAATTTATTTAATTGATCAAAATGCTTTCAAATTTATAAAATTCGTAGAAAACTCATCCTAAGTGATAAAATTGTGAAACAAATTTTGTTAGAATCCTCTCAACTAGAACTATATTCTGAAGCTAACTATTTTTCATTTTATGCATGAAGTTAATTTAATTAATTCATATCACTAAATACATCATTAATGCATTATTATTATTCCTTGACATGCTAACATCTTAAAAACTTCACTTTTCTGTTTATTCTTTCAAACTTTCTGTTTTAGAAAAGTTTTATATTTATTTTCATCAAAAATAATTTTATAAGCATTTTATTGTATTTAAACAGTTTTAATTCATTTTAAATCCTTTTGATTCCAAAAAATCATAAAAATTTCTCAAAAATTTGTTTATAACCTTTTTGATTTTATGCATAACTCAAATTATATTTTTAAAATTAAAAACCATTTTAAAGAAGTTTTGTAACTAAATTTATATCTTTGTAAAATAAAAAGCTGTCATCGCATGTGATTTTATTTAAAGTTAAATACCATTATAATTCCTTTCTTTGCATATCATTTATATTAGGACCCAACCCATCTGAAGAGGAGCGTGGAGTTATTCCTTTGACAAAGGAAGCTAACTGTGAGCAAGGCCCAAGCAAGTCTCAATGCATTAACCCTTTTTAAGTTTTTATTTTTATCACTGTTTATGATTTGGTTAATGCATTATGCAGTAGGTATTAAGAGTTGCTTGAAAAACCTAAAATTTGCATGCTAGGTAACTTATTACCCATGATGAGTGTTGTTGGTACGAGTAACTCGATGTAAAGCTAGGCTATGAGTTCTAGTAAACGGTAGAAGTCGAGTGAATGAGAAACCTCGCTCGCGAGCTATAGGTTTCATTTTGTTTCACAATTAAATAAATCTGAGACCGGGCAGAGATAAAGTATAGGAGAGTTTGAGACGGTAGGGCCTTCACGGTGGTAGCCCCCATCTGTATCGGTTAAAGACCGATTCGAGTATGGCCATGTTAAGCAAGTTTGAACGTATCGAATATATACTGGGGACATAAGACCCAGAAAACTGATGTAGCAAAACGCCATAGTGGTTGATCGGCCCTCACCTTCTTTTTGACGGTGGTGGAGGAGAGCCTTATGTCTAACTATGGATATGTCCTATATAGTGATCGCACGGAAGACCTATACTCGAGAGAGGTGCGCCTGATCGGACCAGCCCTATGAGTTGAGCGAAAGGTGATCACGTGCGACTTCCGAGAAGCGCGTCGTGTACTTCGGGTTTTCTCAGCTGGTGTAAGTCGATTACAATCGTTGTCCCTCACAGTAACAGAGTATCGCTTGTTCACTGCGTCACATCGTAGTAATAAGTGGACATAATAATAACAACAACAACAACAACGACAACAATAATAATATGATTATTTGCTTAGTTCGTAGGCAATTGCCTGGCAACCATGTTTGATATAGCTTTATAGGGCAAACTAAATTTATATTTTGTGAACTTAATTTACCGATAAAACTAGAATATAAGGACTCACTATATTAGCACTAGTTTTGCAAATGGCCATCTCATATGAGTCAGCCTCATCAGATCTTTAGAGTCGGCTGTAGTTGATCACGTTAGCGGATAAGACTTGTTGAGTATTTGAATGCCCAGGCTTCGCTCTTTGTGATTTTGTGTACAGGTGATTTCTCTTTCTCTCCTCTGGACCAACTGGCAGAAGCAACCTCGAGTGTAGCTATGTCTGTTGGAAGCTTTGCTCGCCGTGCTACTGTTTGTGTATTGCTAGAGGATGTATGATATAAGCTCGATGGTATCTCATGCATAGTTTGTAGGAGACCCTAATTCAGCTTATCGCTTCCGCGCTTTCACAAATGTTGGTTTTATAAATTTAAGTAACAATTTGTAGTATATTTTATTGTACTTGAGTTGTACTATTATTCTTCATTTCGCTGAGTGACATCCGATAAAATCTTGTAATCGATGGATCGTCTGTTCTGTGGAACGATCTGTCAAAGAACCCAAATTTGCGCAGCAGCAAGGCAGCGGCTGAAGTGATTCGAACTGTCCTTGTCTCTTTGGTGCCGTTTGAAAAATAGGAAATGATAGATGGGTTTGGAAATGAAAAATGAATAAATGGTTGAGATTTCATATCTCTTCTTTTAACATGTCCCAATCCCAAGGAAATGATAGATGGGTTTACTCAAATGGCTGCTGTGTGCTGAGAACACAGGAATTCTATTGAAGTGGTGCAGGAACATTTTAATAATCCAACTTTTTTTTCATTATATATTATAAGAATTTCTTAGACTTTTAGCTATGATGCAGGCAAGTTTTTAGAACAAACTAAATTCCATCCATCGAACACTAGAGCTATCTTGAAGTAGTGTACCCTACGCCACTTCCTCTTGCAGTAAAAGATTTCAAAAGACACGAAGGATCAAATATGATCACAAGTCACAAATCGCAATCCATCGATCTAAATACGAAAAGAAAAAGAGGCATACGAGAGCAATTTTGTACAGTACGTGCACAAGGTCCTTCCATTTTGGCACATGACTAGATAAACTGCAGCGCGTCTCTCTTCAAGTGACGACACAGGATAGGCGTTGATTGATTACTGGTTTCGGGCATGTGTAACACATGGTTAGCTGATTAGCTCAGCAATCACTGAACAGTGGAGTCAAAGACTGGATCCATGCATAAACACAAACTTGCAGGTTTAGATAATGGGCCAATAATAACAACTCAGGAGGATGCACCTTACTATGCAAGGAAAGGAAGTAGCCCACACTGGTATGTAGCCCAACTTAGCCATTACTAGGAGTATACATCTCGAGAAGAATCAGTATTTGCTGTGATGAACAATTAGGTCAATGGCATATTTCTAACTTTGACATTTCTCAACGCAACCCTGCACCAACCCCTACAAAATATTCCCTTCGCACACAATGTTGTTCACAGCTCAATTCCAAGGAAAAAAAAAATCAATGAACCATGACCTTTCAGCCAGAGTACTCCAATGACCAAAATTCCTGTACCTGAAGTTTTCAGAAGGTAGTTGTAATCTTGCTTAGATAAATCGTATCACGAGATTAAACTTGGAAAGACAACTGTTTAAGTCAAGCATTGTTGTATTTGTTCTTGCTTACAATTACCCTCGATGACCTGCACCAGACAATAAAACATTCAGTTAGAGCACACATCTAAGAGAAGCACATACCAGAGAACCATCACGTTTTCCACTGCAGAAGTCAGTTTTGGGAAGCTAAAACCTTACCACCATCAGTCACATCGCAATACAATTAATGTAGATAAGAGTATAATCATAGTTCTTCCTTTTGGGCCCAAACTTTCACCGTCCTGTCATTGTCAAGTGCTCCTGATGCGATCATATTTTCCTTGGGGTGGCATGAAACTGAAATGACAGTATCAGTATGGCCTTCCAGTTTCTGCAATATCTTCCTTGTCTGCAGATCCCACAGGTATACAGATTTGTCCTCTGAGCCACTGACGATGTATTTGCCATTTGTTATTGAAAATGCTGATGGAATACAGTACTTTGTGTTAACATGGCCGGTATACGTCTTTAGAAATTTTCCAGATGAAAAATTCCAGAGCCTCTGAAAAATAAACAATGCATAAGCAGACTTCTTAATTGGAGTAAATTGCTACATACTTGTCCAAACAAAACAGACAGATGTTTATTTTTAATGGGGAGACAAAAGTAGTAAGTGCATTGAGATGTACATATAGCATGTACGTATCAACAAGTTGGAGTGCAAAAACACTCTTGAAAATTTAATCAGTACTCGGTAACATTGACAATGAGCAGATGTAATGATCTAAAATGCACAATATGATTTGGAATACATATGGAATAGTCTAAACAGCAAACAGTACAGAACAAAGACATGGTGCCTAGGGTCTGAGAACTATAGTATGAATTGCAAAAGAAACAATGCTCAAGTTCAGGTAAATGGAATAAATAAAAAAGAGAACTCCGATCATCATCATGCTTAAGAAATCCATTCAAGAAGAATAGTGGATGATGGTTCGGTCCCACAGGGTGGAGATATGGGGTCAAGGCCCTCTTCACTGCATCTGAACTCATACCTTGCCATCTGCTGAGTTAGCAATATAGTTGATATACCTATATTAATGCTTTTTTTTTTATAAATGGCATCCAAATGTAGCATCTTGTAGAAATGCTTACAAGATGACAACCGATTTTAGTTGATTTATTATATCTTTCCATCCATTCCGACTTACTGAACCCTGATGCCACTACGCGCTGCCTTGTCAGAATCACTGAGCTATATAATCCCTAAGTCCCTAAGAAGGCTGTAACTGACTATTAATATTTCACATGTTACAACTAGTATATGTGCTGTAAGATCCAGGGTGCTAATGGCATCTAAAGATATTTAAATAATACTAGTTGCAAGAGTTAATATTGTCTGCCAGACAAGATAGAAAATTCGTTAGCAGCTACATTTCATACCATAACTTTTCGTTTCATGCAAGGTCATTAAGGCGGCAAGCCAAGTGACAGCAACCCGCCCCCATCATACTTGATTGATTGCCCTAGGCCCAATAATGTCTAAAGAACCATATGACAGCATCAGTTTGGAAGTTGCAGAATCAAAAAGTATACATGACAAGCATGGAGCCAAAGAAATAAACAGTTGATTGATTGTGCTAGCTCCATGTTATCATGTGAAACAACTAACAATACTGTGGTACCAAATAAGTCTGTTCTCTAACAGCCACCAATTGTTTCATACAAGTCCTGACCCAAAAAAAAAACTAAAAAAGCATGAAAGGACTGTACGTCATTGTATTAAAAGGACAAAAAATGCAGATGCCTTTATAGAAAGAAAAAAAAGGAAAGAGCACACACCCTGCTAGGCTGGCCCTGACATCTTAAAGGCCCTGGGCGAGTTTATATTCAGAGGCCCTTTCTTTAATATCAAAAAAAATATATGATTATTTTAATTACGTTATGTGTAAATAGTTTCATAAGTTTGAGGTTTCTCATAATATAGCTTCAAAATTTGTTTATGGTTCTTCTGTGAAGTTATTTCTAAATCATAACTTAAAAATTATTTAAATTTTAGGGTGCTCATGCATCTTAGCACCTCCCCAAGACAGGCCCAGCTATCTAGCATGAATATAAGCATGAAAAAGGCACAAAATAGACTAAATGAAAGTCAATTTTACGACATAGAAATCTGACATTTTTCCTGACTGGCCTAAGTGCAGAAAAGGCATAAAGCAGCGGTGTTTTCAATCATTATGAAAGACATGCACGCAATGGACAACTAAAAGCAAACATAGAGTTTAGGCTATTAGAAATTGGCCAAGACACACTTTTGGCCAGAAGTTGCACAAAATATAAACTAACGCAAGAACAAAATTCAGTACATAACATTACTGCAACCTCAAGAGCATTCCATGGCTATATAACACTAGTGTGGGGGTCCATCACATCCACCTGCAAAAAAAGGGCTTTGGTAGATTATAGACACAATAGCCAAGATAACATCTATTCAACTTTTCTGACTAGCTAGAATCACAAGGTTGCCTCAGAGATCGATGAGACAACATGTCCTCTGTGGCTCTGTAACAACTAGTCAACTATCATCAAAATTATATTTGATCATGAATCATGTGACAGAGAGGGGAGGACTTAGAAATATCATCTTAACCCAGGCAGGTTAGCACTGACAGGGATACTCAGGAGGTTCGGTCACCACGGATTCCTGTAAACAAGCCACAAAGTTATGCTGCACTCAATTTAGAAATCATTTGGTTTCCCCTGACTGCTCAGAGCACATTCCATTGGATTCTACAGGAATTGCTGACGATAACCAACAAGGCTCAAGTTTTGCAATCTAACTATGCATAGAACAATCATATATTCGCATTTCAAATATGCATAGAACAATCATATATTCGCATTTCAATACAATTGCAAAATATTATTTTCATATATATCCTGCAAATTGGAACAAGATAGAGGTAAAATAGAAGAATTAAACTAGAAAGAGTAGTAATCAACTGCACAAAACTCACCAAGGTGCTATCAAGGGTTGCCGCGAGCACGAACTTGCCGTTGGGCGAGAACTTGGCAAAGGACACGGGCGGGCTTTCGTCATCGATGAGGGTCTTGATGCAGTGGCCGGTGGCGGAGTCCCATACGCGGCAGAGGCCGTCGTAGCTTCCCGACACGATCATGGCGCCGTCGCGATCGAAGTCGACGGCGGTGACGGGCTCGGAGTGGGCCGGCAACACGCGGAGGCACCTTCCAGACTTCACCTCCCACACGCGCACCGTCTCGTCAAATGATCCCGAGGCGAGCACGTTTCCCTGAGGGCTGAAGGCGACGCAGAAGGCGTAGTTGGTGTGGCCGGTGAGCGTCTTGACCAGGCGAGCCCCGCCGCAGGCGCCGAGGTCCCATATGCGGACGGTGCGGTCATCGGAAGCGGAGGCGAGGAGGCGGCCGTCGGGGGAGAAGGACAGGTCGGATACCCCCTCGCCGTGTCCGGCGAGCTCGGCGACGGGGGAGAGATCGGAGGAGGACCAAACGCGGAGGAGCTTGTCGGCGGACGCGGAGGCGAGGAGGCGGCCATCCGGCGAGAACTTGACTGCGGATACGGCGCGGTGATGTCCGGTGAGAGTACCACTGAGGACGTAGCCCGGAGAGGACGAGGCGCCGTCGGCCTCCAGCGCCGCCATTGCCGCCGACCGGAGAAAGGGTTTGGGGCTGTCGAGGGGTTTTGCGAGGGCCTTGGCTCTGAATGACGTGCCGATAGTGTGATTCCGTTTCAGAATTAGGCCCCGTTTGGAATATTTTAATTACTCCGTTTTTTTATGAAGTGCTTTTTGTAAAATTTTTACAAAATTTTTGTCAAATTTTTGCTTTCCAAACGGGGCTGAACGTGCGACAGAGCATTAGGCCCAGTTGTTGACGACCTCGGCCCGCAAGGTTTCGAGTGTTTGCCCCAGTTCAGAGGACACGTCTGGGTATGGTTTGAGTTGGGAAAGGGCAAATGCAATGGGAAATGATGGGAAATGAAGAGGTGGGTTGAGGTTAGAGATAGTAAAGATGCGTTTGGTATATTTAGATTTTTTAAAAAATTAGAAATGTTTTATTTTTAGTTAAAAACAGAATCACTTTAAAAACTATTTAGCAAATTTTAGTGATTTGAATTTGGTAAATGATTAAAATTATCAATATATCCTTCTTGTGTTAATATTAAAAATATTAAAACAGCTTTAAAAAACAAAATAATTTTAGGAATAATTCGGAGAACATACTAACGAAAAGCTTGACTAGAGGAACCTAACAAAATAATTTTGAGAAACTTAGAAACTTGAGGGAACATTTTAAATTTTCAAAAATTAACAGTTCACAAGAGCACAGTGGTGGCATTTTTACCGTAATTTCACCGAACTTGGAGGTGAAATGTGAGACGAGTGAAGTGTTTTCACCTATGAAACACCTCAGAGGCCGCTTCACATCGCTAGGCAAAAAAGTAGAATCGTTTCTCACAGTTTCAACGGTAAAATGTTTCTTGGTCTTTGGTGGGGTTCCAGTCGTTTCAGCTCAGAAACGAAATCGCGGTTTCTCCGGAGAATCGATTGAATCACTTCCAAACAATCCAAATGGTGAAACGATTCGTCACTGAAACGTCTGAGACGATTCGGTTTTTTGACCGGTGTGTTTCGATCGTGAAACGGTTGGCCATGACCATTTTATCCGTTACAATTTTAATCTTTAAGAATTAAAAAAAGTTCCTTCAAGTTTTTAAATTTTTTTAAAGTTGTTCCGTTAGATTTGGCTCGTCGAACTCTTCATGTAGGTACTTTCTAAATTATTTCTAAAGTTTTTTAAAATTGTTCTATTAATTCCTAAAATTTTTTAAAATTGTTTTATTAGTTCTCAAAATTTCTTAAAGTTATTCTGTTTATTCTCAAAATTTTCTAAAGCTGTTCCGATATTTTTTAATATTAACACAAGAAAGGTACGTTGGTCATTTCAATCATCCTACTTACTTTACTAAATTTGAATCACTAAAATTTGTCAAACAGTTTCTATGATTTTATTTTTGATAAGAAACGTTTCTGGACTGAATCTGAAACGTTTATCATTATTCAGAGAATCGAAACCATACCAAACGCACCTTAAAATTCAATCAACTTTCTATGTTTGGCTGCAATGAGTTAGGAATTAGGCTATACAATTTATTGGACTAAAATACCCCTGCCTGAATAAAATGGATATCTTTGTTTTCACGGGCAAAAGTGTCATTTTGTACACTACAACAAATCATACAATCCATGACGGATTTCGGGTGACGATTATCGAAAACGTCATGGATAGGGACTATTTGTGATAATTTGTAAATTTTCATCACGAACTGAGCAATGTCTTGCCAAGAGCCCAATTTGGGTTTACTTTTTGTGACGAAACTTTTGTAACCATCATGAAACCCATCATAAAGTGACAAACAAATCGTCACAGATTTGATATCAAATTTAACTATAGTAATTGATAAGAAAAATGTACCATAATAGGCACATGACCATAAACTAGGCTTTAATTCTATTTTCCTAAGTTTTCCTAGTATCTATTGCATAGAAAATCCTCCATCAATTTGTTCTTTTGAAAACTATTTCTAGAGGCTCCAACATTATTTTTTTTCTAAAATTTTCCTAACCTTATTTGAGGTACATGTAATTTAGTTTAGAATTAGTTATAAAATTCTTGAATCTCTTACAGAACCATGAAGATAGCTTAGATAAACTATTTTGAAATTCTAGAGAAGTACACACTAGCACACCAATCAAGTTTGTATCTGTCGAAGAAAAATGAACCACATTTCAGGGCCTAATTAAAGCCTTCTTCTTGCTTGCTTGCTCTTTTTTTCTCAGATGGCGCAATACTTTCAGTCAAATTGGCTACAGGCATTGCCTAGGATCAGCAGTCAGGATTGGTCTCCACACTGCACCTGTTTCCTCGGCCAGTCAATTTAAATTCAATTTGTTCTTTTTTTTTTCAATTAGCTCTAGGCTGCTTGAGAGGAGGCAAACTTACAGCCCATGATTTCATTGCATCAGAATAACAGTCCGAAATGCCCAGGCATGATTAAGGAGGCCAAACGTCTCGGCATCGCATTGAGCATCCCTTGCTTGTATGGGTATTTCTTTGCTCCACTAATTTTTCATCAAGTGTTGAACTTTAAACATCTTAACATAAGTTTATCTTAATTTTGAAATCCGTTAGTTTTTAACCATTTTTGCATTTCTCAACAGAGTGGACGAGGCAGAAGGAGAGTGTGCACTGCTGAATTTAACCTCCTTGTGTGTAAGTACAATTACCATATCATGATCGTAACTGCAAGAATGTCTTATGTGCTGTTTATGCTGTTTCAGGATGGTCGGATTCAAATTCATTCCTTTTTTGGTACAATGACATATTTAGAGATGTTTTTGTAGGTACAACTGTTTGGTCAGGCTTATTGCTCCGTCAGTCCATATGATTTAATCATGCAACTGATATCTTGTATTGCACTTCCTGCCCCCCCCCCCCCCCTTGGTATGGTATCAAGTAATCATGCATCTACCCTGAACAGTCTTTTGCTTATGTCTTAATCAGGAAAGGATGGTTATGCCATTCACTACGAAATGGGAGGCATAGAAAAAAAAGCTTGGTCTGGACAGAAACTCATTGGTATGTTGCATTAGTTTTAGCATTTTTACCGCTTGTACTGAATAGGATTTCTTTAAAATGATCATTGTGATAAACCAGTCATAATTCAGAGAAGTAAAGGAGACATAGTTGAATATTCTCCTTCTTTTACAAGAAAGATCATCTGGTCTTAGAGAGATTCAGCACTTGAATATAAACTAGATTGCGATATCTAACAGTACCTGTTTGTGTCCTCTCTCCAAGCTTTAGGATTGATGTCAGTTTATAGAGATATTCTTAGATTTCCATAGGATTGAGTTGATTTAGTTATACATAGGCTCACTTTTGTGTTAGAGATGTTCCATATGATGCTAACCTTTTTCTGAGCATCCGAACGACAAAGCAATATATACTCTCTTGATTGCTTAATTGATATTGTTTTAGTAAATGTCATTTTGTTGATCAATTTCATTTCTTTTTTTTATTTAGCTTATTGCAGTGAGCAAGGTGGGAGGTGAAGGAATGAAGAGCACACAACTACAAGCCTTTAACTATTAGTTTCAATTTGTTTTAGCTAGACTCACTAAAATGTGCGTGATGTATTATTGTGAAATGTAGTGCTTTACTAGATCAAAACTTATTGCATGTATTGTACTAATAATTGGGAATATTTGGTTTTAATGAGAATAATGGCTGTATATCTTGGTCTTGGTCTATTTATATGAGATTTGCATGAGCTTGGCAGATTAATGATATAAAGATATCAATATTGATTGTGACGATTAAATTATATGCAATTAAAATTGTCACGAAGATTTGGGCTTTGGTTGGGTTTGAGCTTGTTTGTGACGATTTAATTCGTCACTAAGATTTGAGTTTTGTTTGGCCTGATTCATCTGTGACAGTCTATAAACGTCACAGATTTCTATCATCTATGACGAAAACTAACAAAACGTCACTCGATACAATCTATAACGCGGAATACATGATGATCATCATAAACTAAGATTTGTGACGGTTTTACTGCATTCTATGATGAATTTAGTTTGTCATAGATTGTCATATTTTTTTGTAGTGGTATCACCACCCAGCTCTATCTCACATAAACCCAGCCCCGCCACTGCGTTACAAACGCTGGGAAATCGCCTGCCCATTTCCCAAACCGTGACGCCTCTATTTCCCTAACCCAAAAACACGAACGCTGAAAATAATCATCCCACCTCATATTTTCCTAACCTGTTCGTTATTTCCATCGACCCAAACATCGCCTTCGGAATTGGGGTGAACTGATGTTTGGTTGTCTTCTGTTTGGAATTCTTTTGACTGCTATATTTAAGGCTTTGTTTAGTAGAGCTTTGGCTTTTTTAAAAACGGCTCGGGCTCTATTTTATTTGAAAAAGAGACTTTTATGACTTTAACTTTGCATTCTTAAAAAATATTTGATGTAACACCTTTTTTCTGTGCGCTCTCTTATTTTGAAGGAGCAGTTAATAAAAAAAATACCACACAGACGAAAGAGCCACGGATAAACCACATTTTCATGGATTTTAGTTGAACCCATCAAAAAGCCGGTAAAAAAGACCTATTAAATGGGGCCTAAAATTAGAATTAGAACTATTTGACATGCGAGGAATTGCAACACGACTATTCACAACTGAGCCTACTCACCTGCAACACATGGACATGGTGCATACACCGTCGATCTTTATCCGACCACCTGCCTGGAATTACTCATGGAGTAGGAACAAAGGATATGGTTAAAATAGTAGGAGTAGCCATGTTCACATTTGCCTCCATCCACCACTTCCTTATTATTTTTTCTCGTGGTTCAAAGATATAATCAAAACTCCGTAAGCCTAGCCATACAAACCAAAATTATCAACTTGGGTCACATTACCATGTCCATGTGGTATAGGATTTTGACCTTGGTTCCATATCTAATCCACCTCAATTTAGGAAGATAAATGGACCCACAGCTCCTTAACATGAAAATGACTAGAGGACCCCAAAAAAAATGAAATTACTAGGACCCTTACATTCGAGCCTAAAAAAATTACTGGAGACTGGTTAATCGAGCTTGTCTTAGCTTATTTACAACAGAGGATACATGAAGAGACGTGGGAAGCAAATTGATGCAATGATGTTGGACTGACTATGTTGTCTTGCCCACCCCACCATTTTATATCGCCTTTTCTAACGTAGTAATTTAAGAAGAAAGATATAGTATTCGAGAATTTTTCTCAAAATACAAAGGTGCCTTAGCATCAAAAGCAAAACGTGTAGGTATGTCAGGATAACCATCCTAGACAATTGCTGAAGGTTCTTATCTCAACTTTTGAAACATAATCATGCTCAACAACAACATAGCCCATCGGGAAAACCGGAGCAAGCGGCCCATTGGGCGAAGGCCTGAACGCCCAGATCCACCGAACCGCCAGAGGCCCAGAACCAAGCAAGCCGGCTTCTCTCTCTCGAAAAAAAGAATAAGTCCTGCTCCCTCGCCGGCTTCTCTCTCGGAAAAAAAAAATAAGTCCTACTCGCTCCGTACCTACTTTCAAAGTTTTCTCAATTTAATTTACTTATCATTTTTCTTCTCAGTACAACTTTTTTTTATTTTTAATACATACCTATCTTTATCTCTCTCATCTTTATTTTCAACGCATTTCACCTTTTTCACTTTTAACATATTTCACCTTTTTCACTTCTACTTAATTATCCACACCTAAAACTACAAGTAAAAAAAATTCAGAGAGTATTTGACTCTCTCAAGTATCAGGTTTGTTCGAGTTTTTTCTCTCAAACCGTTCGTTTTTCTTGCTTTGGCTGTTTCAACGGTGGTCTTGTCCAACATGACAGGGTGACGTGGCAGAATCCGCTGACGTGGACACTGGCCTGATTTTATTCTAAATTAGAAAACAAATACTTAACTATCTTAAAACATTATAAAATTTTGCAAAAATTTAAATCATTTTACATGGAACAAATTTTTTTGACCAATTTCAAATTCGAAACAAAATTTATTTTAAAAATTTAGAAAAGAAATAACTATAAAAAATATGTCTTCCGAATTTTGTATAAATAAATCTATATCGAATTTGGAGATGAGTCTAAAACAAAAGTTATTCCTTATTAAGAGATCTATCCTCTTTCAAAGTTTCAAATTCATCCCGAGCTTAGAAAGTCATGTTTTTGAGACAAAATAGTAGACTGCTGCTGAGTCATATACCGTTATAAATTTGTATTCCGAATTTTGTATAAATAAATATATTTCGAATTTGGAGATAGATTCCAAAACAAAAATTGTTTCTTATGAATAAATATATTATTCTCTAAAGTTTCAAATTCATTCGAGTTCGTGAAGTCATGTTTTTAAAGC
>BCLH01001023.1:14775-34084 GCA_001602315.1 Zoysia pacifica | reverse complement strand
ATTATAAAGAAACGACGGCTCAACAGCAGCCTACTGTTTTGGCTTAAAAATATGACTTTTCGAACTCGGATGAATTTGAAACTTTAAAGGATGATAGACCTCTTCATGAGAAATAAGGTTTGTTTTAGACTCATCTTTATATTCAAAATATATTTATTTGTAGAAAATTAAAAAAAAACAATTATAATAGAATGATGACTCAGCAGCCGCATACTGTTTTGTCTAAAAACATGACTTTTTGAACTCGTATGAATTTAAAAATTTGAAGGATGATAGATCTCTTCATATGAAACAAATTGTATTTTGGACTCATCCCTAAATTCGAAACATATTTATTTATACAAAATTTGAAAGACATATTATTTTTTATGGTTATTTATTTTCTAAATATTTTAAAATAAAATATGTTTCGAATTTGAAATTTATCTCAAAACAAAATTTGTTCTTTGTAAAATGATTTAAATTTATGCAAAGTTTTATAATTTTTTGAGGTCGTTAAATATTTGTTTTCTAATTTAGAATAAAATTAGCCTAATCCAAATCAGCGTATCGTGCCACGTCAGCAAAACCGCCGTCGAAAGAGTCGAAGAGGAAAAATAAACCAATTGAATAGTTAAAAAGTCAAAATATTTGATATTTTAATTAGAGAGAAAAAACAAACAAATGCGATAGCAGATGAAATCAAATAGGACTTATTAAAAAAAACCAAGCCGGCTGAGAGAAACAACCGTCGATTTCTAGTGTTCTCCCGCTCGCTCAATTTCAAAATCAAAATTTCGAAAATATCGGGACGGCTGCCGACGGGAGCGGAAACTCCCGTCCATACAAAACCATCGCGCGGCGCGTCTCACGGACTCTCACCTCTTTCACCTACCAGCGGGTCCCGCTCTGCCTGACCCACATGTTAATGAGATACCTCATCTAGGAGCGTTTCCCTCCGCACCGGACGTGACGGAACGGGCCACCAACTGACTCTTCCTAGAGCAACACAGCTGTGTCACACCCAAATGCGCCTGTTTCCCAACCTATTGTAAAACAATGTTTGGGCCCACACATCGGTGATAATAGTGCTTGCTGGTTAGCGTCAGCCATGTGCCGGAAAAAACACCCCCATTTAGCGTTTCCCTCTTAAACTTTCGTTGATTCCCTACTCCCTCCAAGCCATGTGACCGTTGTCCCGGGAACGCGGCCGGAGAGTGTAAACGAGACAACCGCAGGGGTCTCGGCGCTTAACCATCCTTTCGGCTGCACTCTAATCTCGGCTGTCTCGCTCTATAAAGCAAGCGGAGTGAGGGGAGCGGGAACCCTAAGCAGAGCACCGCAGAGACAGGCGTCTTCGTACTCGCCTCTCTCCGCGCCTCTCAAGCTTTCCTTTCCTCCCCATTTCCCCTCGCCGCCGTCGCCGCACCAGCCGCCCGACATCATGAGGGAGTGCATCTCGATCCACATCGGCCAGGCCGGTATCCAGGTCGGAAACGCGTGCTGGGAGCTGTACTGCCTCGAGCATGGCATTCAGGTATCGATCCGGCCGTTTCCCCGTTTCTGATTCGCGATCTAGTGATAGATCTGGGTTGTTTCGTGGCTGATGCATGAGGAATTTGATGGATCTCGGGAGTACGATGAAATGTATGAGGATTTTAGCTGCGGATCTGGTTGTCTTTTTTCATGGCTGCCTACATGTTTCACAGCCAGATCTGGTCAAATTTAGCGTATTGGTTGTTCTGTAGTGGTAGATCAGGTATTTTGGAACTGTAATTCATTGGAGACTAGGCTAAATGGATCCAATTGTATCAGATCTGATCAGTAGTGTTAATTTACCATTGCGTATACTTGGTTAGACGTACCATTTGCGGGATCTGGCGGAAATGTGTGGTTCTGTTTCGCTAGTGTCTCCTTATTTTAGTCGTGTCAAGGATCGTTCCTATTAACCAAGAGCTAGAGTATACTTCTGTTTAGATCTGGAGGAATGAATTGCAGATATGCACTGATCTGGTTTGATATGTGATTGGTATGCTAGAACATAAGCTATTGACATGGTTCTAATGTTCCTTAGAATTGTTCCTATTAACCAAGTGCTAGAGTATAGTTCTGTTTAGATCTGGAGGAACGAATTGCAGATATGTGCTGTTCTGGTTTGATATGTGATTGTTATGCTAGAAAAGCTATTTACATGGTTCTAATGTTCCTTTGGCTAATTGAAAATATGGACATAGTTGTTTGTGATTTTGGATTTGTTGCACCCTTATCTGTTTATAGTTTTGTTTGCTAGTCGTCTGATATGATTACTGTATGATAGCTGTCATCATTTGTTAAGTTCATTAAAAGTATGACGTTCTGTCATGTGGATGTGAAGTTATGTTGTGTACAACCTGTTAAGATTGTGACATTAGCTATGCTTTTTTGTAATTTTACAGCCGTTGGTTGCATCTCTAATGCGTTCATGTCTGTTCCCTTTAGGCTGATGGTCAGATGCCCGGTGACAAGACCATTGGAGGAGGTGATGACGCTTTCAACACCTTCTTCAGTGAGACTGGTGCCGGCAAGCATGTGCCCCGTGCTGTGTTTGTTGATCTCGAGCCCACTGTGATTGATGAGGTGAGGACTGGCACATATCGCCAGCTCTTCCATCCTGAGCAGCTCATCAGTGGCAAGGAGGATGCGGCCAACAACTTTGCCCGTGGTCACTACACCAGTAAGTTGTCTGCACTGTATCCTTTTCAGACCTGTTTCCCGTTATTAGAAGCTCTGCTAACTTTCTTGATTTATTATCACGTTGCAGTTGGCAAGGAGATTGTTGACCTGTGCCTTGACCGTATCAGGAAGCTTGCCGACAACTGTACTGGTCTCCAGGGCTTCCTTGTCTTCAACGCTGTAGGTGGAGGAACCGGCTCTGGGCTCGGTTCTCTCCTCCTTGAGCGCCTGTCTGTTGACTACGGCAAGAAGTCCAAGCTTGGGTTCACTGTGTACCCCTCACCCCAGGTCTCCACCTCGGTGGTTGAACCATACAACAGTGTCCTGTCCACCCACTCGCTCCTCGAGCACACTGATGTTGCTGTGCTACTTGACAATGAGGCTATCTATGACATCTGCCGCCGCTCCCTCGACATTGAGCGCCCAACATACACCAACCTCAACAGGCTTGTGTCTCAGGTACTGACTTGTGCATAAGTAATCCTATGTTTTACCATGTGTGTGTGCTGTTCTCTGACCATGTTATTTCTCTCTTGTTCCAGGTTATCTCATCTCTGACTGCCTCCTTGAGGTTCGATGGTGCCCTGAACGTGGATGTGAATGAGTTCCAGACCAACCTTGTGCCCTACCCCAGGATCCACTTTATGCTTTCGTCCTACGCGCCAGTGATCTCCGCAGAGAAGGCCTACCACGAGCAGCTGTCCGTTGCTGAGATCACCAACAGTGCCTTCGAGCCTTCCTCCATGATGGCCAAGTGTGACCCCCGCCACGGCAAGTACATGGCCTGCTGCCTCATGTACCGTGGTGATGTTGTGCCCAAGGACGTGAACGCCGCCGTGGCCACCATCAAGACTAAGCGCACCATCCAGTTCGTGGACTGGTGCCCCACTGGCTTCAAGTGCGGTATCAACTACCAGCCGCCTAGCGTCGTCCCTGGCGGTGACCTTGCCAAGGTGCAGAGGGCCGTGTGCATGATCTCCAACTCCACCAGTGTCGTGGAGGTCTTCTCCCGCATCGACCACAAGTTCGACCTCATGTACGCCAAGCGTGCCTTCGTCCACTGGTACGTGGGTGAGGGTATGGAGGAGGGTGAGTTCTCGGAGGCCCGTGAGGACCTGGCTGCGCTCGAGAAGGACTACGAGGAAGTCGGCGCTGAGTTCGACGAGGGTGACGAAGGCGACGAGGGTGACGAGTACTAGAAGCCGCCGCTTCATGCTGGTGCTGTGTCAGGCCTGTGTGCCGCTGCTATCCGATGATCTGCCCGAGGGGCTCTTTTATCTTGTCGTGTGTGGCTTATGTGTTCGTTCGAACCATCTGTTGTTGTGTTGCTTACAACAACTAATGTTGTAAGACTTGTTTAATTTCCCGCTTCGCTACTTTGTTATCAACATCGTTGTGTTTGTTTACATCTCGATGGCTTTATCTGTGTACCTCAATAATTCTGATTGTTTTGTCAGTTAGGGCTGTCAATGTTTGGTCGTCCTGCGTTAGACTCGTTTCTTCATTCGTTTCGCCGATCCTGTTCTGCTTGATGCTGCCACGCCAAGCAAGCTGTATTTGTCAACTCATGCTCATCTCTGCCACGTCCCCAAAACTGCCACGCATGCCGGCAAGCCGCCAAATCCCTCTGCTCTGCTTGTAGTTATCGCTGTCGCTGTTTTAATTTTTTTTTTTACCTCCGCGTCTAAACGCTGATCGACGTGGCTCGATCAATCGATCATATCCACGTCCCCTCGCAGGGCAAGAGCCGCAAGACCCGTTGCTGTCTGTTGCGTGCAAGAGGAAAATGCCCGCGAAAAACATGTGCCGGTTCTCCTGCTGTCCTGCCTGCCTGGCCGCATGGCTGAGAGATTGACCTACCGCAACACTCCGTCGCTATACACATGTAGGAGTAGTATACGCTTAAACCAAGAGGAAATATCAAGAGAAGGTTCTTGCTGTTGGCATGGCCACAGGTCCATGATCGACTACCACTTGCTAGTTCTCTTTAAAATGTTTAAACGCGTGCAAGTTGTGCTTTTCGATGTGTTCTGCTAGTACTGAGATGTCACCTTCGCTTCACATGGACTCTTCGTCTCCGCCTTTATCTGCAGACAAAACTGATAAACACCGCCGATCACGCATCCCGAAAAGGTCGTCCTGGATCAACATAACGGACTAGTACTGCTAGCGAACAACTGAAACGCTGTCAGGAGTAAGTAGCCGTTGCTATCTCGCCTTTTCCCCACTGGTACTAGTACTAGCAGATATGGGCTCACGAACTGCGACGTGCACCATGAATCACGGCCAACAATGACTCTCCTAAAATATACCATGGCAGCTTCCTTGCCGTTATTCGACGAATCCTTCTGCCTCACACAAGTTGGAGGCTTTGGAGCACATCGAGCGTGGAACCAAACGGATATTCGGAACGTCGACGGGCACGTCAACCGTCAACGTGTTTATCTGAACCCGCCCAGATATAGAAACCGAAACATTTTATGCTAAAGTTCAGCGTGGTTTTCAGGCACAAAGTTCAGTGCAGTTCGTAGTCTCGAATCCACGTTCAAGAAGCAAGAGACTTGACCGAGACGAGGCAGACATTCTTCCACAAAACGGGTAAATAAAGAGGACCTGGCTCACTGAGCAGTACCCCTGCACTCCAACCAAAAGGAGACTTGAACGACAGGGGTCTTCATCACACTTTCAGTAAGCTAATCAACACGGGATTAGTTGAAGTCTTGAAGAGAGAGAAAAGACGCAGGACCCCATCAGCGGAGAGAGAGAGAGAGAGAGAGAGAGAGAGTGGCCGCCGGCCGGCCCGGCGCCAGGCGGACCGCCGTCTGCCGGCCACGACAAGGACCGCCGCGTAACAGCGAAAATTTCTTCACGGACAAAACCTTTTGGAGTCTTTTACGTGACTCGATGCGTGATGGCGCACCCTTTCCTGCACCGATCGATCAACGTTTCAAAGCTTCGAGCCAGTTTCCGCTTGGTTTCCCGGTGACCCGGCCGGCAAGTTCTGATGACCTCGGACGTTTCAGAAAATGCTGGTAGCACTTCGATTTGTTCTTGTGGCACAGTGCGAAACCAGTTGAATGATGTTAGTAGTGTTAGCGGATTGATCTAGATTGTCTCTACTGTGATTCTTTTTTTTTTCCGACTGTCTCTACTGCGATTCAGGGTGCTGGTTTCTTTCACTGGTTTGTCTTGGACTCGCAGATGCAGCCAATTCCTTGTCCGGGTCCCGGCCTATCCTACGTGCAATGCCAAATGTTTTGACGTGTCATTCTTCGTTTTCGTCTACCGTTCGCGCAAATGGAAGCGGCCTGAACTGTCTAGCACCAAACGATTTAGTTAGGGAAGGCGAAGTAATTTTATAGAAATTGTATATAAATTTTAGTGAAAATAGTACTCTCTCTTTCTCTTATTTTGAGTCGACACGAGAATTAAAAAGAGTTGAAAAAGATAAAATGAGCTAAAAACGAAGAGAAGAAAAATAAAAATAGACAAATTTTGAGAAAAAAGAAAATGACTTATAATTTAGAAAAACTTGAAGAGACATTTTAAAGAAAAAATGTAGCAAGATTTTTTTTCCTGTTATATAAAGGTGGTGTAATTATTTCCATCGAAATAGTATCTGTGTTTTAGAAACGATGCACTCTTCGGCCTATTTATATTGGATAAAAACAGAGAAATGTGAAAATACGCGAGAGTGGAAAAAAAGCTCAGGGGCAGAACCAGGTGTAAGAAACTGAAGAAAGCAGGGGCAAAACAGTAATCTGGCAGGCATCTGGGTTTCGGGGGCGAGTGGTCCCAGAGGCGAAGTTGGTCCCGTCGTCCGCCTACAAATACGCAGGCGCCCCCACGTTTTCCCTCTCTCGCTCCTCCCCTCTCCACTCGCCGCCTGCCCCGCCCGCTCCACGCACACCACCTGTCTCCGCCTCCGCCTCCGCTCCCCACCCGAGGTTTTAGGGCTCCAGCGACGCTCCCGGCATTCCCGATCTCGCCGCCGAACGCCGCCCCTCCCCTCTCGCGGTCCGGCCGTGGCGGGTTGGTTCGACTCCGCTGGGCCGTGGGCCGTCGCCATGGTGTCGGGTGGGTCCGTGGGGGCGGAGGCGGAGGTGGACCCGGCGGCGGGCGAGAGGGACGAGGCGGTCCCGGCGTCCGCGAGGGAGCTCGTGGTGGGGTACGCGCTCACATCGAAGAAGGCCAAGAGCTTCCTCCAGCCCAAGCTCCGCGGGCTCGCCAGGTACGCGGCTGCGGGGAACGGATGGGGGAATTTGTGTGTGCGTTACGGCTCGGTGTAGGCGGAGATGGGATCGGGACGGAAAGGTGCGCCGTGTTCGGGGCGTTTCGAGGGGGGTGGGATCGCGTGCATTGGGGCCGAGCGGTTTGGTGGGGCGGTGCTTGATGTTGGATTGGTTGAAATGGATCGATAGATACGGCGGCGAATTTTTTTCGTTGGATCAATGGAAGCTCCGCGCATGATCCTTTCCGGACACGCCGTGGGCACGGTGAAAGGACTATGACCCGCCCAGCCTCCTCGCCCTTTATCGTTACTGTTTAAAGCAGCACTGTATCTGGTCATCGACCGCTGTCTCTGTCTTGAGTATATTCTGGAGGAAAAATATCCCCGTAGCACTTTTTTTTTCCTCGTCGGATCCTGGAAGGAAATGAATATCGAATAATTATTTCTATGAGTTATTAGAGGTTAGCAAAGTGAGTAATTGTATTTAGCTTACGGAAATAAACTGTATGCCTTTATTGCGAAGATTAAGTATTGGTCCTGAAGGTGGTGAAAAGCTTCTTGAGATTTAAAAGTCTGACGGAATCTTTGCGTTGATCTGATTTGATTTTTCATGGGTGTTCGTGCAATCTTCGTTTTCTCTCTAGCTGCAGGTATCTATTATATTAAACACTCTTAAAGAGAATCTCATACTCTCTCCGGTCACACAATAAAGGTCGTTTTGGACAATGACACGGTCTCCAAAACACAACTTTGACTCTTATTTTCTATAAAAATATTTATGAAAAAGTGACATGTATATTTTTATGAAAGTACTTTTCGAGACAAATCTAATCGTATAATTTTCACATGTCTAAACTTAACAAATTAAAAGTTATTTGCACTTTATATTCTTAATGTTTGACCAAAACATTATCTAAAACGACCTTTATTGTGTGACCAGAGGGAGTACTGTCTATCCGCTTCCAGCCGAGTAGCTTCATTTCTATAGAATAATCCTCTACAGTGACTATAGTATAATAACGAGCTCTACGGAAGTGCTCACCAAAATAAGCTCTATGGCCCTCACAAATCGCCATGTTGCTATATTTTCTTTTGAGATAAGAAAGCGACATTGGTGCATTCCTTGTCGCATGGCAGTATCATAATATTATAATCTCTTCTGATAGCAACCCTTTCTTGACCTATCCAGTGGCAGCAATCTTGTGAAAGTAAAGTTCAGAATTTATTATATGCATGCTTGACTTTCTGTTATCAACATATGGGCCCGAATTAGAATTGGGTGTAGAGGTCTAGGGTGGTGTAATACTTCATAGATCTAAAAGCAAAAAATACAATTTTTTACGTTGTCCCTGATTATATTAATATGTCAAGCTCATTTTTATCCTATTATGTGATTTCACTGTCTGAACCTTGGGTTGCACTTAGGGTTATGCCCCTTCATTGCATTACATGGACCAGGGCACTGTTTTATGAGAATTAAATAATTTCTGTCTGCTAATGTAGGGGAGTACTTTAGTACCCACATGATTTGCGTGTGCATTATGTCCCTTCATAGCATTACTTATGTGATCTGCTTGTGTGATCCAGTTGTGTGATTTCACTGTATCTGGAATCTTGGGTTGCAGTTAGGTATATGTCCCTTCATACCATTACTTGAATCAGGGCACTGTTATATGTTCTGGCTGCTAATATCTGGGTAATACTTTAGTACTCACATGATCTGCATGCTATGTTTTTAAGGAGGTGAGGTGAGATCTGACGCTCTGCACCCTTCCAATCGCCTAGGCGAAGCCTAGACAATCATGATGCGAGGCAAGGCGATGCCATATACCAGTCTAAGAAATAAGAAAACTGAGGCAGACAGGGAAAACAAAAGGGGAAAAAAGAAAGGAAAAGGGAGGGTGCCTGGCCCAGCCCACTAACCTGTCCAGCCTGCCACCCCAGTCATATAAAGCTCCCAGCTCCCTGGCCATGATAAGATCAAAGTTTGGAGCTAGCTCCACCACTCCTCCGTCTAGCTCCCCCACAGCCGCCACTCCACTCCCCAACGGCCACTGCTATCCCTTCCTCTCCCCGCTTTGTTGCCAACCTGCCTTTCTAGATCAATGTCGATGAGGCTATCCTGCGCTAGCTACAATCAAGGAAGCTGACGGAGTCAGCCATGGCACAATTTTTTTGGCTTGGTTGACAGCTCCCTAGCCGTTCCTCCTTTCTTCCTTCTGTTTCATGCCATATTTGGTAAGGCAAGGAGGATGCCATGGCAACGCAGGCGACACATTAAAAACATAGTCTGCATGCACATTAACTTTTATGCTTGAGCTGAACCACACATTTGATTAGAAATCCAGAGTCCTCTCCATTGAGGCTAGCAAAACTTAGATGGCTTGTAATTCCAGTGAAATATTCTTCTTTATACTATCAACTATTTACATGGCAATCTGCCAAGCTAAACCTTTTTTTTTGGATTGATTATTGGAATCATGGCTTCTGTTTATGCACCGTGGCCACGTTGAATTGTACATGACACCGATACCCTTGACAGTTGATGTATTTGAAACAAATGTGAACAGTGCTCCTATTTGGATTAGCCTCTTGCTGGAGAAAATAACTTGGAAAGACATCGCATGTCTGAGGCAATGCGTTGAACTTGTAGATTTTTTGACTATGTTGTAGTTGGGTGGCTGCCAATTTTCCTCCTATCAGGCAACTTTGCTAAACTACTGAGTTTCTGTTTTAAGTTGTGGCCTTGGCGTGGCCTTGGCTTTATATTTCTGTCCATATTCTCAGCCATGTTTCTCATGTCTAAAATTTGCTGCAGGAAAAAAGGCATTCAATTTGTTGCTATTGATCACAAACGTCCACTGTCTGATCAAGGTCCATTTGACATTATTCTTCATAAGGTTAGATACTATAGAATACTCTTATAGATTTCTAAATTTGCTATGTCGTTGCTTGTATAATTTTCCTAGCCCTACTTGCTTGGGATTAAAATTGCTTGTCTAAGTCTTCACATATGACAACTGATACATTATCTTTGATTGAACAGCTTACTGGAAAGGGATGGCAGCAGTTGCTGGAGGTCAGTAATTCAAAATGTGCATAAACCATTGTTAGAATTTCTCTTTGGAGAATACTTAATGTATGTTTTAAAAACTGGCACCATTTTATGTTCATATGACTCAATGTTTTTTATGAACTATATGTTTTCTCATATTGATAGGAATATCGCGAGACTCACCCAGAAGTTACTGTTCTTGATCCACCTGGTGCGATAGCACATTTGCTTGATCGCCAGTCAATGCTTCAAGAAGTTTCTGATCTGGACCTCTCAGATTGTTATGGTAATTTCTATGTAGTGCCTTCTTTAGTTACTTTTTCTGTAACCCATCGGTTTACCCTGTAATACTGCACTTTTGATTCTCTTTGCTTAGGAAAAAATACATTGGCCCTTTTAATGATAGCACTGAAAACAAATTTACTTCGTCTGAAATAGGGATTATACTTCTGTTCAAATTAAGGTAAAATGCCCAATGTACTTCCCTCAGCTATTGCCTTGGTTTAATTGTCATCCTCAACTTACCAGGTTGATCAGACACCACATCTATAAAAATCAAGAACATGTCAGCTGGTATATGGTTTTCTTGCCATTGTAGCAAACTGCAAAAGCTAAGCCATGTCAGCTTGCAGCAGGGCAAACCTTTGTTGAGTGATTTGTTCTTATATTTAGGTATTTCTGTTGAGGGCGAAAATTAAACCTAGGTAGTTGTTGAGTGGATATTTGTTTAATTGGCTAATATTGTGTTATGATCGGCATATCCTTTGCATGCCAAACTGTAAAAGCTAAGCCATGTCAGCTTGCAGCAGGGCAAACCTTTGTTGAGTGATTTGAACTGATATTTAGTAGGTATTTCTGTTGAGGATGAAAATTAAACCGAGGTAATTGTTGAGTGGATATTTGTTTAATTGGCTAATATTGTGTTATGACCGGCATATCCTACGCGTGCTGGAAGCGCCCCAGTGGCTAGGCTAAGACCCAGGATTTTCCTTATGATATTTCCCACTTTCCTTAAAAACATAGGATTGTGATTTGATTTACTCTTTCCGTAAAAATTGTTAGAAATTAGACAGTGGGAGGATGCAGGATCTCTCACACACACCTCACATCTTTGGGTTGTTAAGCTTCTTTCACCATTGCATATAGGCATTAGAAACTGTCATATGCCACCTCTACTATTGCTGCTGTCCTACAGCTGTCAAAAACCAACTCCACTACTGCTGTCACACAACTAGCTAAGCACAATTTGACTACCTCTTCTAATACCTAGACTACAACTCATGCTACTTTACAACTCCTAGAAACATCAAGATCTTGTATGTTCCTCAGTAGTAAAATTCAATTTGACTTTCTCTAACTCAACAATATGAATTAATTTCCAACAATCTCCCCCTTAATTCATATTCTTGAAAAATCTTCTTGCCGCACGCAGCGGCTTCCTCCTCTTTGTTTCTGCACGTCGCTAGTAGCGCCACCGTGCTATCATCTTCTCTTTCAGCAGCTTGCAGCCACGCAGCACCACTTCATCTCCACATGGCACCGCAGCACCATCTACTTGTGGTCTCGCAGCACCACTTCATCTCCACATGGTACTGCAACACCATCTACTTCTTGTGATACCTCAATACCATCTTTCTACAGCACAGCAGTGCTGTCTTGTAACACCGCAGCGCCACCTTTTTCTCACGTCACAGCAGCGACATCTTCTTCCTTGTCTTCACAATAGAGCTGGCTCAAAATCAGCTGTGTCAAAACCATCAGCAAGAAGCGCCTTCTTCTCTTGCTTTTTGCCTTTTCCTTTGGCAGGGCACTCATATGAATGATGCCCATATCATACACAGTTGTAGCTCTGATCCTTGCTTTTGTCCCTGCGTCCTTCGCCTCCATGTTCGCGACCGCGACCACAGCCACGACCTCGTGACGACACCATGAGCACTCCTTCGGTGATGGGAACACATCCCATGACAACCTAGCTCTGATACCAAATGTTAGAAACTAGATAGTGGGAGGATGCAGGATCTCTCACACACACCTCACATCTTTGGGTTGTTAAGCTTCTTTCACCATTGCATATAGGCATTACAAGCTGTCATATGCCGCCTCTACTATTGCAGCTATCCTACAGTTGTCTAAAGGCAAAAACCAACTCCACTACTGCTGTCATACAACTAGCTAAGCACAATTTGACTACCTCTTTTAACACCTAGACTACAACTCACGCTACTTTGCAACTCTTAAAAACATCAAGATCCAACTATAATGATCTTGTATGTTCCTCATAGTAGTCAAATTCAATTTGACTTTCTCTAACTCAAGAATATGAATTAATTTTCAACAATAATAAGATCTTGATTTGATTTATTAGGAGAGAATAAATACCTCTAAACTGTTTTGGAATGAATCAAGCAAGGCAACAGATTTGTTTTGCTAGGCTTCCCTCCGTACCTCTCGTCTTCGTCGCTTTGCTCTCATGACGCCGACTCGCCGCAGAGGGCTCAAGCCCAGACCGCCTGTCTCCTTCCCCTATCACCTGCGCAGTCGCCATAGGATCAGTGGTCCTACCATATGGAATTTCAAATTCTAAATGCTTCCAATTCTAAGGAATTGAACTATACAAAGTAAAAATGTGCTTTAAATTAGAAACTCCTAATACGTAATTAACTCTGGTATTACATTACCTAAGTAGGAACTGAAGCACTGGAGAAGTTATGCATTGAGAAGCATCTATTTTACCCGGCCATTTGCTAAAATGTTGTAATGTTCAGGCAAAGGTTGTGGCTTATATTTAAAAGTTCGTCTGCAGTAATATGTGTTCTATGGATTAAAGTTGGCCTAAATTGTTATACGTTGTGAAAAAAGGGCCACATTAGGCGCTCGCTTCTGCGCGTTAAACAGCGGCGGAGGCGCGTCGCGGGGAGCCTCTGCTCCGCCTTGGGGTTTAGAAGGCACCTGAGCGCTGCTGCCCTGCCCATGGTAGTGGGCGTGGCTGCTTCATGCGGCTGCAGCCAACAGCTAGGTCATGAAATCACGATTGTGCTCTTTCTTCCCTTAATGGTCCAGCTGAGAGCCTCAGGTTGGAAGGGCTAATGGGCCACCGCAGGTTAATGGGCAAGTAGATACTATATGTGTTTTTTTTTTCTTTTCTAGCCTTATTTTATTATAACAAATATAATAATATCTAGCGCTTAGGAAAACGCTTTGGCACGTCTAAGCACACTTAAGCGCTAGGCAGTTGGTTGCCACTTGCTTAATGACTACCTTTTTTTTGTGGTTATACATATTTTTTCCATCAACTGTATCATCGCTGGTAGATGACAATCCTTGTGGGTGGAACTGGGTTGTATGATTACTTTTTTGCTTGTACGTATGGGAGTAAAAGCATGCAACCATTGCTTTAATTCATTTTTATCTTCATTTTTGACAAATATTCATCCTCTGTTTCACATCTGTCCAATATTTCAGGCAGTTCCTTATTTACCATTGCAAATAATTGCAAATCTTTATTTGCCACAAACATGTCAGCCCCATGGGGGGCACCCTGCATCGCGGGCAGTGGCAAATTAGGGATTATGCATAATTTGCAATGGTAGGTAGAAATCATTCTTTACTGAGGGTGGATATGGATATTTGGCTCTTTGGACCTTTCCAAAGCCTGATTTCATCATCATGGGGATAGTCATGGGCTGTTGTCTTTTTGCAGGTAAGGTAGGCGTTCCTAAGCAGTTATTTGTCAATACTGATCCCTCCTCAATACCAGCTGCAGTTACGAGGGCTGGGCTATCTCTTCCATTGGGTAAGTCTGTCCGTTAGCTGTATGTGACAAGTGCCAGATTTTAACATTTTTATATTATATAACTGTACATTCCATGTATATGTATGAGTGGTCTTGTATGCATAAAGGAAGAAAGAGTTCAAAAAGGAAAGAAAATACAATTCAAAACATAACGTGGGACACCCTTTTTTATGTATTTGTGACAGTTACTAATATGATAATTTGTCAATCTTTCACCTGATCATCTTAAGTATTTTAATAACTTCAGAAAGCCTGAGGTTCACCTGTTAGAGTAAGTGTTTAACTGTTTGTCTTCCAGCAACATTATACTTATTTTAGATTAGATATTGTTAATACTCCCTCCGTTCACTTTTATAGGTCGTTCTAGCTCTGGGCACGAGAATTAAGGAAAAGTGGAAAAGTATGTTACGCAGAAAACGAGGAGGAAAGAGATAGAGATTTATTGGAAAGAGAGAAAGGTGTATTGGGAAGTGAGAATGACATATATTGAAGAACAAATTTTGAATGCTAGAATGACTTATATTTGTGAACAGAGGGAGTAGATATTTTGACAATGAAGCTATTTATTACTGATTCTTCGGCATTTTTTCTCTTCTATTTTTCTGTCATGACGGTCATTCTTTGTGATAGCAATTGTTTATCATTGAGTCTACTCAATTTCAATTTGAGGCTTTCATGTCTCCCCATTAACCCTGTTAGTTTTGCAGTGGCAAAACCCTTGGTGGCGAAGTCCCATGAGTTATCTCTTGCTTATGATCCTACTTCATTGACCAAGCTTGAGCCCCCTTTAGTTCTTCAGGAATTTGTTAACCATGGTATGTTCACTGAGTCATGCTTTCTTTTCAAGAGACTGAGATTCCAATCTTTTTATTTTGTTTTTTTTACATGTATAGGCGGCGTCATGTTTAAAGTCTACATTGTTGGGGATACAATAAGGGTGGTTCGTCGATTTTCACTTCCTAATGTTGACGAAGGTGACGCCTCAAATAATGCTGGGGTATTTCGGTTTCCAAGGGTCTCATGTGCTGCAGCTAGTGCTGATGATGCAGATCTTGACCCTCGTGTTGCTGGTAAACTTCTGTCTCCTGGTTTGTCTCCTTTTAATTGATATCGAAATACTACTATAAGATTTATTATATACTTGATCAGAACTTCCTCCACGACCTCTGCTTGAGATGTTGGCACGGGAGCTGCGTGGACGATTGGTATGAATAATTCTTGCCCAATGCTTTTCCTTATTCTTTATGAAATAATCCAGTTGTGACCATAAATTCATTTGACCTGCAGGGTCTTAGGTTGTTTAATATTGATATGATCAGAGAGCATGGAACAAGAGACCGGTTTTATGTCATAGACATGAACTATTTTCCTGGTATGCTATCTGAATTCCAATTGTCTTCTAATATACCATAATTGTTTGGTTAACTAAGCTAACTTCTGCCTGTACATTTTAAATGCTATTGCTTAACGATCTCCATAATTATCAATTTTAGTCTAGCTAATTCAGTGAATCACTCGATGTTCCTCTGGAATCCCAATATTGGTAATACCTGTACCAGCAAAGTTAATGATGATGCGCCAGTGATACTAAATGATGGAAGTACTGATTGAGTATATGATGCTTGTGACATTTTTCTCGTCATCCTATCGTGTGTAGAATATTAATAACAGTTGGGAGTCCAAGGACTGCCTAGAACCTGGCACGTCGAAGTTATGCCTTCTCAGCATGGCGGCACTGCTTCTGTATTCTTTTGGGGTAGATTGTTTGATTTTAGTAGCATCTAGCCATATAAAACCATAGGGTCTGTTTTTGTTTTTTACATTCTTTTCTTCTTACCATTCTTGCATCAAATGTTACATTCGCAGGGTACGGCAAAATGCCTGGGTATGAGCACGTGTTCACCGACTTTTTGCTGAGCCTAGCTGAGAAAGATTACAAGCGACGGCCAAACTATAGCTCAGGCGAAGGGTAAAAAGCCGTCGTCCAACGCAAGGTTGATGTGTGTAGCATCCGCTGTCCATACAGATGTGCATGTCAGGGAGATAATCGGTTGTAGAGAGTTGGGCATCACCAGTAGTTGCGGTAAAGCACCGATGACTGTGTTTTGTGGGTTCACATTTTCTAACTGTTAATGCTTAATAATAATTTCGTTTTTCGAAGTGGTAGAATCATGCTATCACTTGGTGAGCAACGTTTGAACTGAGCAAAACTGCGGCTGAAAATGGCTAACCACTTCAGTTCATGAAAAATATTTTTTTATAGTTTCCTAGTGTCTCCATATAGGAAAACTCATTTAATTTTGAAAAGAAAAACTGAGGAAGATCGGAGGCTCGTCCTCTGTCTTCTCGCCACCGTCGGCGATCAGAAGCAAAAGAAGCAAGCAAGCAAAGACGGCGGAGCCAGCTGTCCTGGCCAATGCACGGTCAGAAGCGGAGCAACGGTACGACGCACTGGTGCTGTACTGCTTTTCTTGGCGGCAGTGACGACGTCCCCTCGTTGCCTTCAGCTTCCATGTTTCCGCGTGCGCGGCTCCAGCATCCGTCTGATGATTTCGTTTCACCGGTTACCAGCATGTTCCCGTCCTCGGCTCCATACGTTTGTGGTATGCATCAGTATCATTTTTGGAGGATACTAAATGATTGACCCCTGTAAGTTTGAGGACTAACAACGCATTTGAACGGTCATAATAGGATATTCTTCCGATGTCAACTGCTTCAGTTGGGTGGTTTGTCAGAAGAAAGCTTGTCGACACCAGAGAGTTGCAAAGGTGGCGGGAGAAATGATAAGCAACATTATTTCACTCGCATCTTTTTTCCTTATTGTATCCCCCATTTTTTGCAAGCAACATTTGCAGGTGATCGCTCTTCAATTGCCGCATTTGCTGCTAGGCTCCCTCGAATTCAGAAGACACTAAAAAGGGAAAAGAAAGCTGTGGGCTGAATTCAATCTAGCGGCGACCCCAAGTGGGCTTCTGGCCAGCCCAGTCAAACAAGTGCTTCTCGAGTCGACGCTGGAGTCGGACACGGTCGCACTCATATCCGCGCGCGTCACCGCCACGCCGGGAGCAGTCCATCTAATCCACATCCTGCAGGATTAGGCCGTGACGCGTTTCCGCGTGCGCGCCCGTCATAGCACCCATAGCCATGCTACCGTCCCCGGGCGGATGTTTGACCGCCCCGGCCGACGGCCATACATCATACATGTGGCGAGCTTCACGGACACGAAGCGCGATAGAAAAAATGGCTGAGAGAGAGAGCCCAAAACTTGCCGCGACATCATGCTCGGGGTCAACCCCGGCCGGCGGAAGCGTGCGGCGCACCACCGCTCCACCTTTCGTCTCCGTCGAGCGGTACGTGGCTTCCCGAGCTCCGGCAGCTCGAGCCGACGGACACGGGAGTACGGGCCTGAGCTCGGGCCGAAGGACACGGGATTGTTGGTACCTGCACGGCCGCGCTGACCAACGCACAAATTTTTGTGAGTGTGCATCCACGAAACGAACCACCTTTAACTTCTCGTAGCAAGTGCAGCGGCTTCGGACCGAACGCGAGGTCGAGCGAGTGCTGGCGGCGTCGCAGAGTTGCCGGTCAATGGGAGTTGCACCCGACGACGTGGAGCCGTGCGCCGGACGCGCCACCGCCCAGCCCACGGGACACGTACTAATTCCCTTTCACGCTTCTGAGGAGCCAAAGAAGAAGACGTGGCAGAGACACCTTTCCATCGTGTCTCCGCTGCACGTACGTGTCCGTTTGCTTGGCTCTTAAGGGAGGGTTAAGCTTTCTGCATGGACAGAAAAAGTATCGCTCGTTACAACCTCTTACGGAACTGATTGTACAGTTATAAAAAAAAAAAGATTCTGTAAGTACGGTTTTGGAAGCTTTGAATCTCAAAAGTGAAGGCTTAACTTTCATTTGTTTGTGTATACCTTTAATTTCATCTTCTCTCTTAACAATATAAAGATGAAATGAAACGGACTCTTAATTATATACACATACAAATGAAAAAGCTATGGACACGTGCCACAAACGAGTGTCTAGGCTGACAACCAATGAGAGGAAAAAAGATGGCTAAAAAACTTACGAGGCTTGCCTACGTGGACAAACACATTAGTCCAGGGATCAAATTGAATCCGCCAACCAAAGTTGAAGATTAAACTAACCCTTTCAAAGTTCAAAGATAAACTAAGCTTTGAAATGATAGTTTAAGGACGAAATTAGCTATTACGTCATAATTTTTATACCAAACATATTCATGACCATCACCACGAATGTTGATGTATAGATACCACTACTTGTTTACATTAAAAATACATGCAACTTGTCCAGTGTAGAAGCAATAGGTAGAGGCCATTTTGGGCCTCGCGCCCCCTTGGTTGAGAAACATTTGTGAAAAAATTAGTAGCTCACACCGGTGCAAGCAGGTGCAAGATGGAGAGGAAAAGATGCGGAGATGATCAGACAGCTGCACATGAAGAGCTACCTCAAACTTTTCTTCCTCATCGTGCTCTCCGTGACCATTAAGTTCTTAGAGCTAGAGGTTGAAGATGCTGCTGTAGCATCGACTCTTTTTTGTTTAGACTTTAGACCCACGGCTCCGCCACTGGCAATACGTATGTCTCTGCTTTTCATTCTCTTTGTTGTACAAGTAGAGAAAACTTCAGAAAAAAAAGACAAATTTCAGAAAATCCATGCATTTCGCTTTCCCTTCTTTGTCCAAATCCCTAACGTGACGCTAGGCAACAAAATCCAGTACTACACGGAAGAGGTCCGAGGCAGACCGGGCCGGGCGCGGCGAGTCCTCCAAAGCCCCCTGCTCCCAGCCGCCAACCACACGGTGCCAAAGCTCCAACCCCAAACACAAGAAGGTCAGTTCGCAGAGGCCCAATTTTTTCTTTAAAAAAAAATGGTCAGAAAACACGCGCACACAAAGCTCGTCTACGACGACTAGACATCGATTTCCTTCTCCCCTCCTCTGTCTTCTCCTCCCCCGTGTGATTCTGAAGCTGCCTCCGTCCGCGTCGCATCATAAATCCCCCTCGCCTCTCCCAACCCAGCACCTACCACCGCGGCACCGCCGTTTCCACTCCGCCCCCCAATCGCCCGTCCCCTTCCCTCTCGCACGAGCCCCGAATCCGCTGCGCCATTTGTTTGGTTGCCGATCTCGCTTCCACCGTTTCCGAGACGCAGCCTGCCTGCCCTGCCTGGGGAGCCGTAGTTAGATCCGGTCTGGCTGCCTGCCACTAGCCCGGGAACGGGTTTAGGTGAACAAGCATCTTGATTTTCTGCCCGGTCTTTGCTCTGCCCGCCCACCTTGCGGTGTTCGTCTTTTAAATCTTTCTGGAGTTGGGGACGAGGAGGACTGGAGGAGGCGAAGCCGAAGCGAGGACCGCGGCTTCGAGCATCCTGCGGCTGGCAGCCGGAGGTGAGCGCTGGTACTTCGGAGCCCTGTTTCTTTCTGTTCCAGAGCTGGAATCCTTTTGTCCCGCGGGCCATGTCCTGTAGAGTTGTTCTTGAGCTCCCTTCGAACCTGCTTTTGCTTTGT
>BCLH01001022.1:86498-109494 GCA_001602315.1 Zoysia pacifica | reverse complement strand
TAGTACATGAAGTTATCATATCAATTTATTTCAGAAGTACCATCCCCTATTGTTCATAAACAAACTAAATATGACTGCGATCAAGAAGTCATTTTGGGTCGGACAAAAGTTGCAAAGGGTAGAAGACATGTTAACATACACATCAAAGTATTAGAGAGAGCTTTTACCAGCTCAAGGTTGTTCTTGGAGGCTTCATTTCTCAGAATATCTGTCTCTTCCAGAGGAACATTAGGTACAACAAGGCCTGCAATATAGTAGTATATATTATTATATAATTATCTTGATTGTCACAACGAGAAGAAAAATTTTAACAGTACCCAACTCATGCAAAGAACAGTTGTCAATATTTATATTTACTGTTATCTGAAAAATATTTTGCATTTGACAAAGGAAGAATATTAGAAGCAATATAAACATTCGTGTTAATTAGTGAGTTATGAGTTTGAGCTGAATGGCATTTTAGTATAAAATAGAATCAATAAATATCAAATGATTAACAATAAAGATATATTACCGTGCACGCCAGCTTCTTTTACAATAACCATGAAGTTTGGGATGCCACGCTTCAGAATCAGATTAAAATATGTGAAAAGCGCTACAGGGCAGGACAGTTCTGGTATCACCTCCTTTACCATGGAGATAACATCCTCAAATGTGGTGCCTTTTGCTAGTGCACGTGTAGCAGAAGCCTAAAATGGCACAACCATAAGTCACAAAAGAAAAATGGCACAACCATAAAAAAAAAGTTTATGAGCAGAAGCACACAATTACATTGGAACCTAATAGAAACTATAGGGCATGTTATGTGACTTACCTGAATAACAGGACCATCAGCCAATGGGTCAGAGTAAGGCACACCCAACTCAATCACATCTGAACCACAGGCATCAAGTATCTTCAGTGCTTTTGCTGTGGTGGCCAAGTCAGGATCACCAGCAGTAATGAATGGAACAAGTGCGACCTGATGTTTACGAAATATTAGAAAAAGAATGAGGCATACAAGTCTACAGTAATTTTTGATCTACAGTAGGAACTAGGATATCACATTGCATTTCTCAGAAATGTTAGCATGCTCCCTCTGTTCTGAATTTGTTGACATTTGGTAGCTCAAATTGAGTTTTCCAACATGAACAGACAGAACTGACTCATTGAGGGAATAACTACTAACGCACAAATATAGAGATTGCTTTGGCACTAGAGAATGCAGGAAAAAGAAACAAGATTAGATAGCGAAATACAAAGTGCACTCACTTGCAAAAACAGAGTATTAGAGGCAAAATTATATACTCAAACATTAGCAATTTATAGTGCTCCGTATTCACATAATTAGAAGAACAGATAGCTTGATCACGACATTGACGATAAAATTCTGGTTTTTCACAGATTGAATCAACAATGGACGGTTGAAACAATAAATCTACCCTTAATCGTTTAAGAGGAGCACATCACAATCAAGTAATCACAATCAACCAGCCTGTATCATCTGACGCATCCAGGATCCATTAAACTGAAACGAGAAGGCAACTGGAACAACCCTGAAGGGTTAGGCCGTGCCCAAGCCAACCCCTACGAATGGCATGAGCCACACTACCAAATCGCGCACCGCAGGCCGAGAACCAATAAGCCGAGGAGGAGCGAGATCAATGGCTCATCTTTCCCTTCTCGCTGAGCTCAGCGAAGGTTCCCGAGATACTTCGCTTGTCCTCGGCCACAGCCGCAGCCGCCACCGCCGCCGCGCCCCGCGACGAGACCCTCCCGGTCGCCACGGCGCGGCGCCGCGTCATTGCCGCAGATGACGCCGAACCCGCGACGATTGCGGCCGGGGAGGCGGGGATGGAGGCGGCGGCCTTGAGCGCGGACGCCATGGCGGGTACCGTGCTGACTCTGCCGCCTGTCCGCGCGCACGCAGGGCGTTCGACGCCGTGCTCTGGGTTACAGGGAGTGAGTGAGGTGGCGACGGCCCGGATAAATATACATGGAGGGTGGGACCGGGGTTGGTGGGCCGAGGTCCGGCGTCGCGCGGGCGTCTGCGGGCCAGGGACATCAGTGACATTGTTGGATTAGAAAAAAGCATGGATGCGTTACAAAAATATTTTCCGTCCATGCCGGTCCTTCCCCTCAGCGGAGGAAGGGCCGTGCTTGGCTTAGTTCTCTACTCGTACTCACTCTGGTTAAAATAGTAAGTTGACTTTTTTCTATAAAAATATTTATAAAAAAATAATATATGTATATTTTTATGAAAACATTTTTTAAGATAAATGTAATTATATATTGCATATTTTTACACTAAATAAATTAAAATTTGTTTATAATTTAAATTTTTAATATTTAATCAAAACTTTATCCCTGACGACTTGTAAATTAGAGGGAGTACACGTCAATGGTGCTGAAATTGGTACGAAAATTTCCTGTCCGGATCACAAAAATGAAAACGGTAACGGTAGTCTTTTTTTCGACGTTTCAACAGAAATCTGATCTAGTAGATTTTTTTTTCGTTTTTTACCGTATTCCTCAAATACGAAAATAAGATCTCATTTGAACATATTTTATAAAAATTAAAAGTTATGAACCAAACAACTTTTTATTGGCTTATGTTATTGGGTTGTATGTTGTGAATTTAATTGTAACTTGTATTATATATATTGTATGACTTAGACTATATAGTAAATGTTTGATATTTATTTTATCTATATTTTCGATATCTTTTTCGGTTATTGACCGTTTTATTTTATTTTTAAACTACATATTTATCCGTTCGTTTTTATTTTCAGCTTTTTTGTTTATGTTTCTGTTCGGTATTATAAATATGAACCCTAACACCTATTGCTCTCTCACCAGCCCACCCCCGCTCTCTCCTCTTGAAAAGTATAGTAGCGAATGAGTATGGACGAATGGGCCTGGTAAAACGGAAGCTTCAGCCTTCACCGAGCCACGCGAGTCGCTGCACCCAGAACATCATCACTTGTGATGGTCCTGGTGACGAGATCATGGATCATGCATTTGTGCATCGGTCGATGCACGGTTGGAGAAGAAGCTCTATTGCTCAGTCGGCTGGAAAATGCTACACTGCAGCTCGCCAGGCAACAGCCAACAGGACACCTTCCTCGACCATCGTTCATCCAACGTCGAGATCAAGCTCACACTAGTCATGGAAGGCAAAGGAAGCCTGGCTTCTTCATCTAGCATGAACCCGGACGGTCTCAGCTAGCAACAGAATTCTAGTACTACATGCGAGTATGCGCCGCGGCGTCGCGTCGCAGTCGCTCTCCGGTTATGAATTGGAATACGTATTCTCTGGCTCAGATTGCGACCTTCAACTTTCGCGGTGACCATATCGTCGTCGCCCGGCGTCTTAGCGTCTGGGCGGTGACGTCGCCATGTCGCCTGCCGCCAGCCACCGGGTCGCCGCTCGCTGGAGAATGACAGCGAACGGGCAGGTCTTATGTGCTCAAACCAACGTTATCGGTTATCAAAATTATTGAGAACCCATCAGTTTTCGCACTTTTCAATGAAACCATCTGATTTTACAGGTTATTTTTTGAGAAATATAAAAAAAGTTTTAGAGTTTTAAAAATTAGTAAAACCGGTCGACAATCTAGAAAAACCGATTGGATCTTAAAAATTAAAACCTGAAAATAAATGAAACCAATCGATAAACATGCATAATCGCTTGATAAACTTGAAAAATCAACCGATTTATTGTAGTATTTAGATCTACTTTCATTCACGTTTTTTTTAAATTTGAAGTAGTTTTTATCAGTTTTCACAGTTTTTTTCAAATTGATATAGACCCGTTTCCCTGATAAATTAAACTTGGCTCAAACTAAGGAGCTGAATCCTACTAACAGTTCTTCCAAAAAACTCTACTACTAGTACTACCTCATGAGTCTAAATGTGAAGGCTTTGTTCTCCTAATCTTAGATCAAAAAAAATGGTAGGTGTATACTAAACAGTAATTTGGTAGGTTAGGGACTGAATCTAAAGTCCCAATATTATGTGGCTCTAAAATTGTATACTACGGTGCAATGATCGAGACCTAGAAAAAAGGCGGTCCCAAACAAAATAATAGTACTAGAAAGAAGAGGTGCGCAATTTATACTATCTCCGTTTTAAAATATAAGTATTTTTAAGTTTAGATAAAATTAAAATATTTTAACTTCTATTAATAATATTTAAAAAATTACATAATTTTTTATATAAAATATATTTTTTATAAAAAATTATTTAATAATGTATAAAAAATATAATTTTATAAAATAAAATATTATTAATTATATATTATTATTAATTAAATAATAAAAATTTAACTTTAACTAAATTTAAAAATACTTATATTTTGACACGGATGGCGTATTCTCTAACGCCGCAGCAGGAGGGGAAGAAAAAAAAAGGCCCACACGGCCCAGACGACCCGCCCGCCTCTCTCTCTCTCTCTCTCTCCCTCCCCCCTATCTTTCTCTTTCTACTAAAGAAGACGCCAAACGCGCCTCCCCTTCCTGCGACGCCACACTTCACGAGTGGCAGCAGCAGCAGCCTCTTTTGTCGGGAGCCACCCGAACCTTCGTCCCGCTGCCAGGTGGTCCCGTCCCCTCCCGGTCGCCGGCCATGGCGGGCCAGCAGCCGCCCGGCGGCTCCGAGGACGACTTCCTCGAGCACCTGTTCACCTTCCCCACCGCCGGCGCCGGGGGCCACGCGGGCGCCGGCGGCGGCGGTGGTGGCGACCACCCGTTTCCCCTCGCCCTCAGCCTCGACGCCGCCGCCGAGGCCTCCGGAGCGGCCAAGCCGGTGAGCTTCCTCTCCAAGTGGGGGTGTCTGTGAGGATTGATGTCTTGCTCACCGACGGTGTTTGGTGGTGTCTGTTCTTCTGCAGGACCGGGACCCCGTCCAGCTCGCCGGCCTGTTCCCGCCCGTGTTCGCCGGCGCCGGAGGCATGCAGCAGACGAACCTTTGCCCTCCGCCGCCGCACCAGGTACCACCCGCACCGAGACCAGTCTTGCGACCTGAAAGCCGCGTTCTTTTTTCCATTTTCTGTTCGGGGATTCCAGGGCTGGTGCTGATTCGTATGTTCCCCTTTTTGTCAAAACCAGGTGTTCCACGCGCAGCCGAAGCCGGGCGAGGGGGCCATGGCGCAGCCGCCAGCGCCGCGGCCGAAGGTGCGTGCCCGGCGCGGGCAGGCGACAGATCCCCACAGCATCGCCGAGAGGGTAATAGCTGAATCGAACCTCACCTTTTCGAGTGAAATTGTTACAATTCGGGTTTTCATCTCCTTGATGCATAGGGCTACGCGATTTGCGGGTGCTGTCGTGGCTAGCGGCCAGGAAATTCTGGGCGCCGTTTTCTGTTAGCATGAGGGTCGCTTGCTTCAGGCTGGTTCTTCTCGGGTTTAAGCGAGATTAGCGGATGTTGCCGTGCAAGTAATGGGGATTTTTTTTTTAAGAAAAAGGTTGCTTTCTTAGCGAGCTGTTGGGTGACCGTTGTGGTGGAGGCATATGGCGTGCTGTTTAAGCATCACGAGCTGATCACTGTTCCCGTAATGATGTTGCATTGTATTGCAAGTCAAAATCTTTTGAGAATGTACTATATAACAAATTGGAACCTTGTTTTTTAGTGAATTTGCTATGAGTATCATAGAGGTATTTAATGATTTTGGTCTGAAGGTGGATACGTCTGCCCACTCCAGCAATACATTGTAAATAGTCTTTTAAATAGAAGCCCTCTGCTCATGTGTTTTATATGTGTTAAAACCACGTTATATAGCTAGGCTAAAATTTTGTGTTCTCAGTTGTCTGATTGATAAGCATTTCACTGAACCTTGTTTGCTTCAATGCAGCTAAGAAGAGAGAGAATAGCAGAAAGGATAAGGGCGTTGCAGGAATTGGTCCCCAACACGAACAAGGTAACAATTCATGCCATATTTCTAAATGTTATCATGTGCTCCAAGGAAGTGCTTGTTTCATATGCCTCCCATTGGGAATTTTCAGTAGCGGTCAAGGCTTATGATGTTCTGACGGTAGAGCTTCTGGTTGTTGTTGTATTTATATCTTCTATGGATTGTGACTCTTATTGGAGCTGATTATTATTTGTTCATTTATAAATACACATCTATGCTTGTTCTGTTACTGTACGTGCTGCTTGAAACGACATAAGTAATCATCCTTTGGTTGCACCAATGCACCAAATAGTTATACGATTAATTTATTTAATACATGATTCCTTAATAATTGATTGTAAAGCTTCCTGTCAATAGAAAAAGGAAAAAGATCAAACAGCAAGTTTGATGCATGCCTTTGAACTTTGCAGACAGATAGGGCAGCTATGCTAGATGAAATCCTTGATTATGTGAAGTTTCTCAGGCTTCAAGTAAAGGTTATTCTTTTAAACTGTACTCTGTAGTGTTGTCTATAATATCTATTCCATTCCCTATCTAACATTGCATCACTACTCTGCGATGCAAGGTTTTGAGTATGAGCAGACTGGGTGGTGCTGGTGCAGTTGCACAGCTGGTTGCTGATATTCCACTCTCAGTTAAGGTAATCCTCAGAAGAAAAGGTTTCTGCAGAAATAGCTTATTCTTCAGTTAGTTCTAGTAATTATTCACCGATGTTGCCTATATGAAACATGGCTAGTATATTCTTATTCAACATTAGATTAGCTGCAACAAATTGTTTTCATTATTGCATTCTTGGGTATTCAACAATCCTTCTTTGCTCAGCAACAGATGTATTTTTTTCCTTTGCCTATATACTAATTGGTTGAGTAGTTTTATAGTCATATGTTCTACATCTGTGCTGGAAATACCCATTTCCTTCATTGTGCAATCTTTCTTCAAGACACCCTTTGTTGATTTTAAATTCGCACGGATGCACTGATAGTGGTAAATGATAATGTAATGTATCCACGGTTCTTTCTCGATTTATAATAACCATGTCCAGGTTCAACATATTTTTCTTCTGAAGAGTCATCCATCAGCTGTATCATATCTTTGGGACTCAAAGCTGAATCTTGCTTGAATGCCTAGGGTGAAGCAAGCGATGGTGGGAGCACGCAGCACATATGGGAAAAGTGGTCAACCGACGGCACAGAAAAGCAGGTCGCAAAGCTGATGGAAGAAGACATCGGGGCAGCGATGCAGTTCCTCCAATCCAAAGCGCTATGTATGATGCCAATCTCGCTTGCAATGGCGATCTACGACACGCAGCACCCACAGGAGCACCACCCACTCAAGCCTGAACCCAACTCATCTTCCTAGTACAGTGATGCCAACCTTAGCATGCGTTTCGCCGCTAACACTACTAGGCCGTCGACATACCACCCGAAGTGTATGATATACGGGGGCGTTCATAGGAAGGGACACAAAACTTATTGAAATCGGTGTGTGATGTTGCCTCTTTGCTAATTCTGTTCAAAGCTGCTTTGATGATTGGGAGGAGGATATGTCAAGCAATATTCTGCTCATGCTCACATATCTTTCAGCGTACTACCACCTAGAGTGCTACTGATGGGTAGATCTACCGGAGAGTCAGGCATGCTCTCATGCTGTTCCCTTTCGAGTCTGTAGTGCCCTAGCCACACACTTGGTGGTAGGGCGGCCGCCCTTTTGGTAGTGGATGTTTGGACTAATGAAAAGGGGTTGATGTATGTACTATGTTACTTTCTCCGTCTCAAAATATGTTACTTTCTCCGTCTCAAAATAAATGATGTTTTTGATTTTTTAAAATTGATATTTGATTATTCGTTTTATTTAAAAAATTTACAAAAATACAAAAATGAACAAGTCAAAATTAAAGTACTTTTAATAATAAATCAGTTCACAATAAAATAAATAATTTTTTAAAAACTTTTTTGAATAAGAAGAATAATCAAAGAAAAGAAAAAAGTTTAAAAATTTTGAAAATTTAAAATGACACTTATTTTAGACAGAGAGAGAGAGAGAGAGAGTATATGTGTAAAAGAATGGATGTTCAGATGGGAGGTGATGGCGACGGTGAATGGTGGCCTGATACACCCTGTCTATTTTTCCCCGGAGTGAATGGCTGGTTGTGGTCCAGTCGGGATCAAGCGTGCGATGATCCATTCGCCTGCTAGTGGGAGCGTGCGATTTCACCTTTCTGTCTGCAAGTCGCAGTCTTGATAAGAACTGCTGCCTCGTAAAGTCTCGATGATTCATGCTGCTACGTTGGAATTTTCACCCTCGATGGCAGGGTTCGTTCTCCTTCTCCTTCCAAGCTGCTGTCATGAGTTTGGTATATAATTCGACTCTCAGTCGCCTGTCATGGGCACTCGACCCTTTAGCTTTTGACTTCTGTTGACTAGCTTGTTGCTGACAGCAAGCGGTTCAAAGGAGGTGTTCATGACTGCTGTGGACTTGAAAATTGAAGCGCCTTTTGCCTGGAATCCACTACTGACTGATGTGTCGATTGAATACGGAGGAGCACTCCCTTTCGTGAAAACGTCGAGACTTGCTTTACAGAAAGTGCCAATTGTTTTCTGCAATTATTTGCACTGGTAGTTGGATCACCATTGCATGTTATACTACTCCGAGATAATGGGCTTCCGTTCCATGGGATGAAGATCCCGGCGCCCTCTCTGTGTCGTGAGGCCTGTTTTCCTAAATGGAGTGAAACAGCTGTTTAAACAGCAACTAAACGCTAGATGGCTGTCCTCGTCTAAATCTAAATAGCGTCTAGACGGAATTAAACAACATTTAAACACTAGACGGTGATCGACTGACTGTCTACCGATTAGGAAAACATTCTCGAGCCACAATACCCTGCATCTGCCGAAGTGAACCTCTTTTGAGTTTTGCATTCTCAGCAAAAGTTGGTGATGATCGGGTTCCAATTAGTGGGGTTGGTGGTTTGGTTCGACGTTGAAGCTCGTCAGTGTTCCTTCTGCATGCTGCTATTGTGTTACGTTTTCGCCATCCGGTTTCCTTTGGGATCTGGCCAGGCGGTTGGCACGTACGCATGCTCGACGTAGATTCTGTAATTCGAAGACTGAAGCGCATGTTACCTTGGGTTGCCAGTAATGGAACGTGTGAGATCCTAATTAATGCGAAAGGAAGGGATATATGAAACACACTGATATTTCAGGAAACAAAGTTGGATTTTAATTACTAAAGGCCCATAAGTTCGGATTTTTTTATTACAAAAAAGCTTTGATTGACATGTGATTGTGATTTACTTTACTATTTATATGGATACTGATTGTTTGGCAGCTAAAATGAAGGGGAGGAAATGGGATGGAGAGACAGAGACGGTGCATACACTACTCCAAAAACCTCCAGCTAGTGCAGTCGTCTCAACATAGTATGGTTAGTGGGGACATGCATGTACAATTTCAGCATTTTCTGGGATACATAAAACAGGAGCAATTTAATTACAAGATCTGGCTGGCATGGCACACGCATAATTGTGCAACTAAGAGATTTAACTTCACCGAATTCTTGTCATGGGTTCCAACAAAATTTATTTGGGATTTTTGTCTGAGTTGTATTTTAGTTTCTAGAGATTTTACAATTTATGTGATTTTCTAGGATTAAATAAATAGGAAAAGAAAAGGAAAGCCGGTGGATCCAAGCAAATTCAGGACACATAAAGGGTCACAAAGGACGTGCCACACGGGATCGGGCCTGGCCACACGGATCCCGACGTTCGTCCGCGGCGTAGAGTGAGGAGGGGGTCGGATCATCTGCCGTGCAAGAGGCACGGCAAACGTGACGTGCCCACCGGCATCGGCCGTTTCGCAGGCCATCAGCCGTTGGCTGTGTTTTTTACTGTTTCTACTTCGAATAGAATTAAGTCTCTTTGCATTGTAGGAATTTCACATAAATTATATCTGAATTTTTGTAGAAATCAATACAATCTGAAAAAAAAAATTTGTAGGAATTTCACAGAAATTATATAGAATTTGATTTAAACTAAATCTAGAAAGAATTTCAATTCAAATTATATAGAACTTTTATACTTTTTTCAGTTAAAATTGTTGCTTGTAACTTTGTACTTCCATTAAAAAATTTGACATCAATTTTAGAGGACTGAAAAATAGTCAAGTTACGTTTGCCGTGCCTCTTGCACTGTAGACGATCTGGTTCCGGCGATGGGGATGGCGAGCTCGACTGGGGGAACAAACTGTGCCGGCAAGAAGCTCAGGGTGGGTGCGTGAGATCAGTAGAGGTTTCAACCTGCAGTAGTGTAGGAAAATAAGCAAAAAAAAAAATGACTCCTACAATACTCCTATATGAACTCTTAGGCTCCATTTGGAACGGAGGAATTTCACAAAAATCACATAGAAATTTTACAAAAATTATTTTAATTTTATAAAAAATATAAAAAAAAGAAAAAAATTTCCATGCTCCAAAGGGAGCCTTAAACTTGAAAGATCTCCTATATTCACCCTCTCATCTATCAAATGCATGATGTTGAAGGTGATCACATATTCACTCAGGGGTTTCAGCTAATAAGTTAATATAAGGGTAAGGCTTATATGTGGGACTAGCTGATGGGGGTTGAGATTTGAGAGAATAGTTGAGGTACACATTGAAATTGAGATTCAAATATAAATAGGAGAACTCATAAAAATATCGGGAGAAAAGAATATGGGTTCATCGTAGATGCTAACACTGTACCAAGTATAGAAATGCTTTATTAGCTTTACTGTAGCAAAGGTATTGTGCAGTGTCCTTTTTGTGGGTTATATATGGACATTTGGGCCGTGCTTTCTGCGCTGGAACACGACCCGGTGGTTTTGGCCCGACCCGAGCACGGCATGGCCCAGTGAGTCACGAGGCCGTGTCGGCACGCCTCGGTCAAGTGGGCCATGCCTGGGCCGACCCCTAAGCATGGGCACGGCCCGAAAAGTTGGAGGCTCGGTATCGGCCTGGTAATTAGTTACAAGCCGGTGAGGCCACGACCCAGTAAGCCTCCACCCGCTGTGCCCCCCTTCTGCAGCCGTATAAAAATCCTGAAAACCCAAGCCCCCTCCCGCCCCTCACCCCCGCATGCCTCCGCCCCTGGCCACCCCTGACTCCCTCACGCCATCGCGCCCCGCCGCCCCAATGAGGGCATCCCAGCCTCGCCCTCGGCCGTCGGTCGTCCTCGACCCCGGCTGCCGATCGCCCTCGCCCTTGACCTCCTCCTCAGATCCGCGACGCTGCCTCCTGCTCCTCGTCGACGTCGCCTCCTGTTCCTCGTCGTTGCCGCTGTTCTCCCCGGATCTGCGTCGCTGCCGGCTGCCGCCTTGGTCCTCGCCTCAGATCTATGCCGCCCGTCACGCTGCCAGGTCAATTCGCCGGCCGTTGTGCCACCGCGTTGCTTCCTCGGTTGTCGCGCCGTGAGTCACCAGCAGGCTGACCGGGTCACCGCGGGCTGCGTGCCAGCGTGCCAGCAGGCCGACCGGGTCGACGGCTAGACCCTTAGCACGTGTCGGCATGGCCCGCAGGGCCCGGCATGCCTCGCTGGGAGGTGTCATACCGGGCCGTGCCGTGCCGGGCCAGGCAGCCCGAATGCCCGGCTATATTGTGGGTTATTATAGCATGTATCCTAGTCCCTTTATTGCTGGTTGGATGGCTGAAAAGTGAGCCAAATTTTCCTCACCGTAGCTTCTCCTGAATTGAGGCCCACTTATAATGTAAATTATTTCCTTATTTTTATGTTTTTCTGTAAAATTGAATTGATTCATGTCGGCGTCATGTACCCGGGGTACTTACGGACTCAGCCGAATACGGAGGCCCAACTACGAGCCGCGGCCCGCAAGCCGATTTGTGGCTCATGAAGTGCTTCATCGCATCAAGCCCTAACGAGACAGCCCAACATCTGGAGGATCGGGACTGCCCGAAGACACTAGCCCGACCGCCCATGGGTCAGGGCCGGGGCCGGGTAGCGAAGAAATCCGATTGCCAGCAAATAAGGAACCGCCTTAGGGGCCCGACCTCGAGGGGTCAGCCACGGCCTTAGGTACCAACTTCTGACAATCGCAGAGATTTTTGACACCGTACAGTAGGAGGTAAAGCAACTCAGTAGGAGATAAAGCAGTTCAGCGGGCGTTAAAGCTAACGGTAAAGCAACCTTTGTCCTCAGTGCTGGACAAAAGACGAATGAAGGACACCGACAAGATGATATGGCGCCAGAGGACGCCAAAGAATAAACATCGAAGTACTCAAAGCTCCATTCGTCAAGGGACCATTCGGTTTCATAGGCTCTAAGCTTTGTAACTCCGGTCCGACCTCTATATAAGGAGATACCGGGGGCTTTAGACAACGGGTTCGAAAGGTTCAAGTCTTTAGCGATACAATCCACATACACTCGCTAGGGTTCTTGCTCTCGCAGGAACTATTTCACCATTGTAACTCTATTTCGAGATTACACGACACACACTCTCCCTTGAACGTAGGTACTACATGTTCGTGGTGACCTAAACCATGTTAACCTTTGACTCTTTCGTAGATTAGGTGACCTCGACAAGAAGAGCGCTTCGAATCCCTCTCCGTATACGTAAATCGTACTGTACCAGTGATCAGAGCACGGACAATTCATATCAGATTTCTGTTAAATTCCTACATCCCAAATAGAACCTGAAACCTTGGACCCCCGGAGGATTTCGGGGCGTGACTTTTGGGTGGCTATATTCGGTCTGTGGGAGTTAGGTTTGTATTCCCTCCATTATGACTTACTAAAGTCATTTTCGCTTCGGGTACGAGAATTAAGTAGAGTAAGAAAAAAATGGAATGTATAGAGATGAGGAGGAGAGAGCGATAAAAAATAAGTATTAGCCAGAGAGAAAGTTATATTGATAAGCGAAAATGATTTATAATTTAGGAAAATCATGAAAGGACAGAGTGAATTATAAATTAGGACTGAGTGAATAACATTTACTAGTTTTTTTTTTCTCTTTTTTGCTGTAATTTTACTTTCTGGGTTTTCAATATATATTAACCAGTAGGCCCTTTTATTCCTTTAAAAAAATGATTCAACATACTCTTTCTGTTCTTAAATTATTGTTATATTGACTTTTAACTTTAACTTTGACCATTCATCTTCTTTAAAAAATTAATTCAAATATGTAAAGTTATAAATTGTGATTTGAATAATTTAAATTAAATTATAAAAATATATGATATTCATTAAACTTTTAAATAAAATAAATAATTAAAGTTAATGTTAAAAGTCAATAACAACAACAATTTAAAAATGGAGAGAGTAGTAGTTAAAGCCCTTGATGGTACACGTCAAGGGAATAAGCAGTTTCAGAGCTGAGATCAATGCAATTGGAATGGTACGTTCAACATGTCAATTTATTAGTGAAGTTGACTGGTTACTGTCCTGAAGATGATACTTCTAGTACTACAAGTTTTGAGCAGATGCTGAACCGTTCTGTTGATGTCAATCTACTCCGAAGGAACACTAGTACAAAAGTAAACTGAAATATAGTGTTATGTTCTTGCGCGTGCCCAACTGGAATACAAGGATATATAGAAATGTTTTATCCAATCTGAATTTAGTTGATTAGAAAAGAAAGATGCAGATAAAGTAACTAAGAAATACTACCAGGCAGCAGAATCTCATCATGTGTGCTTCTGACCGGCGAAACAATCCGAACATGAGCAAAGACCAGCAAAACTGCGAGCTTTTTCATTACGGTGTTCGTTTGTCGCCGGCTGCAGCTGCCGTACGTCAATGTGTTCGGGTTAGTTCACTCACACCATTAAGGCCCTTTTGAACATGAGGAATTTTCCTGTTTTGTGCGTTTTTCCCGTCAAATTAAACCGACTTTTTCAAAATTCCATGGTTGCAAAGGAGTCATGAAAGCTGACTTCCTTTTCCATGTCTTAAACCAAACTCCTCGTTGCAAAGGAGTCATGAAAGCTGACTTCCTTTTCCATGTCTTAAACCAAGCTAACGTGTGTTGCCCGTTAGTGGAGAAAAATCAAAGGCACGCAAAGAATTTGAAGCTACTGCTGGTTTGATCAGTATACATACGTATGCTCCGGAGGAAACTTCTTCTTCACCGCACCATCGCATCCTTAAGCAGTCACTTCTCTTCGTCTCCAAATGCTCATCGTCTCTGGCTCATCCAACAAGACGTCGCCGGCCATGTCTCCTCCACGTTACGCACTACTGTTTGGGCTCCTCTTCTCCTCCCTGCAGTGCACTGGCCTTGCTGCAAATCGCAGTACTCTGAAGGCAGGTGAGGGGCTCGTCGGCAGCGAAAAGCTCGTCTCCAGCAACGGCAAATTCGCGCTCGGCTTCTTCGAAACAGGCCACACGAGTAAGTTCCCCAGTAACGCCGGCTCGCGCAACTGGTACCTAGGCATATGGTTCAATGAGATCTCCAAGTTCACTGCTGTGTGGGTTGCCAACAGAGATGGGCCGATCACTGAGTCTTCCTTCAACCAGTCGAACCTAACAGTCTTAGGAGATGGAAATTTTGTCGTCTTAAACCGTGTAACCGAGTCTGTGATCTGGTCCAGCCAAATAGTAGTAGCTCACAACAGAACAAAGACCAGCAGGAGCAGCAGCCATGATACTACTGCTGTTCTCTTGGACAGTGGAAACCTTGTGATCCATGAGACCTCAAACCCGGGCAGGATTTTGTGGCAGAGCTTCGACCACCCAGCAGACGTCATCCTCCCCGGCGGGAAGATCGGCCGCAACAAGGTCACCGGCACGACGTACAGCGTCGTGTCGAAGAAGAACTCGGTAGACCCAGCCTCAGGCTCGTACTGCATGGAGCTAGACCACAGCGGCGGCAAGCAGTATTTCGATAAGCTCTGCAACACATCCATAGTGTACTTCGCCACGGGCGAATGGAACGGGCAGTACTTTCCGTCGGTGCCGGAGATGTCCGGCAATGCTTTCGCCGCCGCCGAGTTCGTCGACACCCGTGAAGAAGAGTACTTGACTTACTACACGTTCGATAAAGCTGTGCTCACAATGTGCCTGCTTGACTCCGATGGTCTTACCAAGCAGCTCGTTTGGGTAGAAGCCTTGCAGGACTGGGAAACAATCTACGTCCAACCCAAAGCTCCATGTGATGTGTTCGCCGTGTGCGGGCCTTTTACAGTCTGCAGTGATAACTCAACTCCATTGTGCTCCTGCATGATGGGCTTCTCCGTGAGGTCGCCCAAGGAATGGAACCTGAATGACAGGAGGGGTGGATGCATGAGAAATGCTCAGCTAGACTGCAGTAGGAACAAAACTACAAAAGAATCGACTGACCAGTTCTTAGCCATACCTAGTGCCAGATTGCCGTATGATGCTCGTGCCATGCAAGCTGTTGCAAGTGCACAGGATTGTTTGCAGGTCTGTCTAAGCAACTGCTCTTGCACTGCCTATTCATTCAGTAAGGGTGCCTGTTCAGTATGGCAAGGTGAACTTGTTAATGTAAAGCAGTATAGTGGTGCCACTGATGGTACTAATGGAGATACTGTTCTTTACGTCCGTCTTGCTGCTGGAGAGGTGCCGAGTTTGGGAAGCAATGGCAGACGAACACGGATGATCATCGGCGTTGTTGTCGGCGCAAGCGTTGTTGGATCAGTCTTTTTGGTGCTTGTCCTGATATCAATTATTCAGAGGAATAATTGGAATCTTTGTGGCCGTTTAAAAATAGAAAACGTACACAAAGTCGGCGGAATCATAGCTTTCAGATACATCGATTTGCAGCGTGCAACAAAAAATTTCTCCGAGAAGCTCGGTGAAGGTGGTTTTGGATCTGTATTCAAGGGGATTCTGAGTGATTCAACGACAGTTGCAGTCAAGACCCTCAATGGAACACGTCAAGGAGAAAAGCAGTTCAGAGCTGAGGTCAGTACAATCGGAATGATTCAACACGTCAATTTAGTGAAGCTGATTGGTTTCTGTTCTGAAGGTGACAGGAGGATGCTTGTTTACGAGCATATGCTGAACCGTTCGCTTGATGTCCATCTGTTCCGAAGCAACGCTGGTACAATACTAAACTGGAACACAAGGTACCAAATAGCCATTGGGATCGCAAAAGGGTTGTCCTACTTACATGAGAGCTGTCAAAATTGTATAATTCACTGTGATGTCAAACCAGAAAACATACTCCTCGACGAATCATTCGTTCCGAGGATTGCAGACTTTGGGATGGCAAAACTTGTTGGGAGGGACTTCAGTCGAGTTCTGACCACCATGAGAGGAACTATAGGGTATCTCGCACCGGAATGGATCAGTGGAGTGGCTATCACACAGAAGGTCGATGTTTACAGCTACGGAATGGTGTTGTTAGAAATCGTATCAGGAAGGAGGAACACACTTGAAGAACATACAAGTACCGGTGGCGATGATGCTGTTTACTTTCCCGTGGAAGCTGCACGTAAGCTACATGAGGGAGCTCTGTTGAGCTTGGTCGACCAGCAGTTACATGATGGTGAGATCGACATGGAGGAGGTCGAAAGAGCTTGCAAGGTTGCGTGCTGGTGCATTCAGGAAAATGAACTTGATAGGCCAACAATGGGTGATGTGGTTCAGGTTCTCTTGGGTCGTGTAGAGATTCATATGCCACCAACGCCAAGGCTACTTCAAACAATATTGGGAATAAGCTCTGCTGCAAAAGAACATAGGGAAATTACTTCCATGCCATTGACATAAACTCTAATCCCTGATCTGCCACCTGAAAAACCTATATCCCCTTGAAAGCCACGAGTTTTAAATTTTAATCTCTTCCATGCCACCGTAAGTGGCATGCATGGGACCATGAATTTTATACATGCCACCGAAAATGGCATGCAGAAGATAGTTCCCCTATAGGGATGTTTGCTCTACTATCACTTTTAGCATAATATGTGGGTTACTTGTGGCCCCTTTGAGTAAGGGCTAGTTAAAAAATATGCGATTACATTTTTTCAAATTTAGAGATATGCCACAATGTGTCACTTGCAGGGGAGGATGGATCAAATTTTGAAAAATTGTAATGGCATGTATCAAATTAATTCTTTTGAGTAAACAATGATGTTTCAAGTTTGAAATCTAATGTTTGGAACTTGGAAGTGAGGTCTCTAGACCTAGTGAGACGGATGTAATGTTCCTCTGCACAGAAGATACTTCCCCATACCGATTTGTTCCTAAAGCTACTCTGAACTTTTGAGGAATTCTCTGTTGTTACGTACTCCTGTATTAGCTGTGATGTTGCTGACGGTAGGCATGTACAAGCTATGAGAATGTATCAGATGATGTTCTTGTTATTTAACGCCGCTCTGAATTGAGTTATGTTAATCATGGGCTGATCATTTGAATATATATCTAGTGTCTTTTGCCAGTTAATTGAATCACGGGTGTCCTTTTTGGTTGGAGCTTCATGCCTGAGTGGTGTTCTCTGATAAGAAAATTGAGTCTTTATTCAAACAGTTAAATGCACCTTGGATCCTTAAATGATCAGATCATCGACATAGACCAGAACATGCATAGCATGCTGATGGATGTTGCAACTGAACAAAGAATATCAGCCTTAGATGCCGTGAAATTCAAGTTTCGGAGTTTAGAACTCTGTTTGGTAATACCATACCCTTGGTGTTTGTTTCAAGTCATATGTTGCCTTATTGAGTCTACAAACAAATTGTGATTTTGTCCAATCCTCATAGCCTGGTGGCTGCTGCATATAAACTTCTTGTAGAGTGCCATTCAGGAAAAAAAACATTTTTTTCACATCAGCTTGCCGAATGCTCCAACCTTTAGAAACTGTTATAAATAACAGTAATTAATTGTGGTTCGTTTAATGACCGGACTGAATGTGTCTTCATAGTCAATGTCATATCGCTGCCTGAACCCTTCTGCAATCAGTTGTGCCTTGTGCCTTCCAACAGAACCATCAGCATTGTGCTTGACCTTAAAGTCCAGCTTGCAATCTACAATATTCATGCCCTTTCCTGGGTGGAACGAACTGCTAGGTTGTTGCGAATCAGGGCATCAAGCTCCTCTTGCATGGCTTGTTTCCAGCACGGTTGCTCCAAGGCTCGAATATGCGAAGTAGGTTCAGTGTCTTTCCCGGGAGAAACTTGTGCAGACAAACTCCGTTTCTTCAGGTCATTAGTGATTGTTCCATCAGTGAAACTCCCAGGTTTTGTCACCTTGTTCTGAATCCTGGTCGTTGGTCTGTGGTCAGCAGCTGGTTGAGATGGCACCTGAATCTGAACCGGCTGCTGTTGTTCAGGTTCAGGTGCAGGTCGGGGTGATAAAAAGGCTTGGTCCTCGGGCCCTTTCACAAACTAAATCAACTTTTAGTTCAAAAACGAATAGAAATTTTATTCGATTTTAATCTGATCAAGCCCTCACTATATTTAATTCTGCCCAGTTTTCAAGCCTAGGTGCAGGTGTAACCTGTTCTGTTTCTGAACGGAATCCGACAACAGAGAACTGTCATGCTGAAGGTTCTGTTCGTCTGCAGCGTGGTGATCAGGTGGTACTGGTACCGACACTTTAGGAAGCACTCCAGCATCGTGGTTAGAAGCAAAATGCAAGGTGAAATCGATAGCCCCATCTACACGGTGATCAGGTATTCAGGTGTTACGACTGAATACGGGATTACAAATTTACAACTGAACAGGAGACAAACCTATACTCCCTCCATTTCCTTTTTCTTCTTGTTCAGACATGAATACTTATTTCAAATTCCTACTAACCTTGATGTCTCAAACGTCAATAAAAAGAAAACAGAGGGAGTACATCATTGTCGAGTTGTTTGACATAAGCGAGCTGAAGAAGCATCGAAAACGACATGAAACAGATGGACCATTGTTTCACAGGAGCGCCATGCAAGCTAGTAATAGAGTGACAAACACGTAACGGAATATCAGATAGTAATCCAGATTAACAGGTATGGATACATAATTATCACCGGTTGACTGCCAGAAATCTTATTCATCACCCTGCTTTTGTTCTTTCTTGCAAGCACTGATCACAGACCCCACGACATCAATAGAAGGTATATAGTGTTAGAAATTGATCTCCACCCATTTTTGCCCAACGGCTTTAATGAGTCCTTGACCTAATCGCGCCCTGATCGGGGGCGCCCAGCCCATTATGGCTGGTGGGCCCCTGTCGCCAGCGCCACAATAAATAGAGGTGAGGGGCCGGCCGAGACTCATGACCTAAGTTCACCCGTACCGCCGCACCCCACCGACATCCCTAAAACTCGATCTGTGAGGGGGGCGCTGTGCCGACGGGAAGCACCACCGCCGTCATCGCCACGACGACCGCCGTCACCGGGAGATCGACGACGTCGCCGTGACTTTTACGCCACTGCCCTCTTCACCGACCGACGCTGCCCTACCGCAGAGGACGGCACCGACAAAGGGCAGATGGCCGGATCGTCTTCCTCGACTCCGGCGACCGGATCCGAAGGTATTGACCACCTCCGAACCACAGATCTATTATCGACACGGAAACTCTCGGATCTACACTCTTAGACCTAGAGAAAAGATAACAACATATAGTAGTAGTCTCTCCGTTCTTAAATTTCAAACTAGATCTGTTAGTCTAGTGGCACCGATTTAAGAACAGAGGGAGTATTCATAATTACACCATAGTGTAATAAGCTGAACACACTCATGCTCATCGTCGCAATGCAGTTGGCTACCGATTTCACCACTTTTATCACTTTTAAGAACCGAGGGAGTATTCATAATTACACTATAGTTTATTCATCACTTTTATTTTGTCGAAAAGCAGTAGTCAACCAGCTGATCCAGATGATCAAGCGTAGTACTTGACGGCGCTGGTGTAGTTGGTCTGCTTGTCGAAGTAGCGGTCCCAGATCATGAACCCTCCGTAGTTGGCCGCCTTCTGCGAGAATGGCGCGGTGTCGTAGTACACGTTCTTTGGATGGACCCACCCGCTGGTCATCTCCGACGCCGTTAGCCCCACGTAGAACCGCGTCGCCGGGTACGCCTTGGTCCACTTCTCCCACGCCAGCTGCCAGTACGCCTCGCAGTTGCCGTCGTCGTAGATCCTGATGTGAATCCGCTCGAAGATGCCCGTGTCCACCGCGCGCTTCAGGTACCCGGCCGGCGGGAACGTGCACCGCGGCGTGGCCGTGAGGTGCAGCGGCTTCCCGGGCCCGCCGCGGATGTTGTGCTTCGCCAGCTCGAGCGCGAGGACGTCGTACCGGTCCGCCGGCGTGCCGTGCTCGAGGAAGAGGTCGACGCCGTCGAGCCACGCGTCGCCGAAGGGACGGTGGACTCCCGGCTTGGACCCGCCGAAGTACGCGTTCCAGAGGTAGTCGAAGAGGTCCAGCGCCGCCTGCTTCGACGGCAGCGAGTAGCCGGAGCCGAAGCCGCCGATGGAGAGCGACACGGGCACGCCAATGTACTGGCAGTGCTTGATGTCGGCGCCGATGCCGGCGAGCGGGTGGCCCGAGAGGTCCAGGTTGTACTTGCCGTGGCCGTACACGTTGAGGAACGACATGATGACCATGGTGTACAGGCCGGAGTCGCAGGCCTCGCGGAGGGAGCCCTCATCCTTGTTCCGGCCCCAGAACACGGTCACCTGGCCGGTTTTCCCTGTCGCCGCTGCCGGGCCGGCGAGAACCGAGAGGATGGCCGCGAGGGCCAGGATGGAGGCCGCCGCCCTCGCCATGGCTGCTGCAACTTGATTAGTGTTGGATGCCTGGATTGGAGTCGACGCCGCTATATATAGAAAAGAGATCATTGTAGAGAGAGAGAGGAACGCATACGTCTCGCGGTGTTGGTGGCCGCCATGGTAGACAGTTGACCGGAGCAAGTTTTCAGCAGCCAGCTACAGAGCTTTTGATTACTCCTTATCCGACTGAGGAGCATGTTCGTCCTCATCACAACCCTGTCCGGCTTGCAGTGCAGAACGTGGTTGCTGGCAGCTGACCAACGCAGCAGGGTAAGACTCCCAGCCGACAACAACGTGCACTACAGCAGTTCACGCATGGCGGCCGGCGCGTCGGAGATCTCGTGTTGACGACGCCGGGAACAAGCAACTCTGCACATTGGTTTGTATTGTACTCCATCCACCGGTTGACCAGCAGGGTGTCGTGAAGCAGCCATGGTTTGAATCTGTATCAAATCGATCGACCGGCTGACCAGCAGCTTCCGGAGCTTGCTTGATTGTTTTGTGCATTCACTTGTTGTCGGCGAAGCAGCAATGGACCACAGATGCTGATTAATGTGTTTGTCTGTTTTCAATTTCTATCCTTAGAAGATAATTCAAAACTAAAAGATCGAGAAAGAAAGCAGTGACTATTTTTGGGTCAAGAAAGGAATTCTTTTCTTGCTAAGACTCGATCCACAATCGAGAGAGATAGAGATAACTAATGAGGAATCAAGGACAATCTTATGGATGGTTGAACAAGGCAAGTTTTCAGGCAGCTTATCTTTTGACCAGTACACTTGATGTTGCTCATCTTGGACTGGTCTATAGCTTGCAGGACAGCATGGAAGACAGCTCACTACAAGGTTAATTGTAAGCCAAAACACCAAAAACCGCGGCGCCACGCAACCAACAGTTTCAGCACATTCTATATTTTATCTCTATCTATCCTTCTCGTTTTCAGTATATCTCATATTCTCTACTTTTTAATTTTCATACCTAGGCATGGAGGGAGTAGGACGGATCTGTTTTGTAGGATTATATATTGATTATAAAAAATAATATAATAACTATAACAAATTAAGTTATATCTGTCTGATCTAGATATAAGGACCGCGAAGCATTGCTTGAAAGGACCACCAATTTTCATACGACTGAGAAAATTAGCAACTTCAATACTTTTTTTTATGCAAAGGTTGACTATTACGAGTATTTGCACCACATAGACATAGGTTTCTTTACATGGACCTACGTAGAATAATCAAGGTGAAGCCTGGAAGCTTTTTATTCACAAGTTTGTTTACATGGACCTACGTAGGTTTGTTACGAGTACTTGCACCACATAGACGTAGGTTTGTTTACATGGACCTACGAAGAATAATCAAGGTGAAGCTTGGAAGCTTTTATTCACAAGTTGTGTCCCAACGCTTTGCTGGAGAACATCAAAAAGGTACTCGTAAGAATTTGTTCGCCTTTGTTTCCTTTCACTCTTTACCCGACCAGGACCCCCTCCATTCTTCCGTTCCCAGACTCGTCGAAGAAGAGCCAGGCCACTCCTATCGCCATCACAACGTGTCTATAGTAAGCAGGTCCAGATCCAATCAACCAGTCCATGACAATGACCGCGCAACCGCAGCCAAATGTGCAACGCGAAAAATCGAATACGCCTGCCTGCAGTCATGCACAGCGCTGCACAAATCGATCAACTAGACACCTCATTCATTCCAAACACCACCAGTTCTGTTAAGCTGTTAAACAACATCAACCAACTGTAGACGACAGTGACAACAAATGTGCCGAGTCATGACGCTTGCCTTGAGGCTGTTTAATTGCTTCAATTTTTCGTCACTTTTGCAGGCTGGCTTTTACAGTAAAAGTTAAGAAGCCAGAAGCACCTTCTAGCTTCTCAAGTTTAGAACCATCTACGTACATCTTATAAAATTAAGGCAACCTCAAAAGTGATGAAAAGGTCAAACAAATTGTTTCTTGAACACATTATTGATGCATGTCGGCACAAAATGAGGCCCTATTTATTTCTCTAGTAGATTATATAATGCAGATTATAATTTGAAGATTATATAATTTAGATTATAATCTAAAGGAGGATGACAATGGTGGATAGTTATTTTAAGCTTGATTTAGGTGAAGGGTCTTTTGCAGATTATAATCTAAAATAAGCACCTCTTGAGTAGCTTATTAAATTATAGTAATCTGGACTTGAAATTAAATAAGCTGTCAAATAAGTTGTCCTGTTTGTTTATCTTTACAGATTATAATCACTGGATTATATAATCGATAGATTATAATCCCAAACAAACAGGTCCCGAATCATGTCTAAATATCATAGCCCACTGTTCATGGAAATTTTACAAGTTTTGTATCCAGGAATTCTCATGAAGGTTGAAAGTAGCTATCAACTCTTAGGGCAC